>JAWNLA010000047.1:0-10111 GCA_035041605.1 Drosophila atroscutellata
ACTTATAGTCGAAACGGCGAATCGTCAAGTCATCATCACTCGGTTTTTTTTTCTTCGTTATCAAAATTTCGCTTGCGCGCGATGACTTTGTAGAATATGAACGCTAAGCATGGCAAAGAATGGCTAGCTATTTGATCACATTAAACGGAATTGTGGATCAGCTTGTGTTGAGACGCGCGACAGTCTTCCAGGGTATGAAATTCAATGTATAAAGTTGAAGAAAAAGCGAGTGGAAAGAGAGAGCACAGCGATAACGCGCAGGTCTTTACAGTTAGACAAAGACATAGCGTTAGTGCGAAAATCACCACAAAGAAGAAACGCACAAATATTGCTTGTTACGAATGTGGTGGCATAGTAATTGCCAAAAATGATAAAATAAAAAGCGGACAGCAGTTTCGCAGCTTACTGAACGCATTGGATGCAAGCAGTTTCAAGAAATTTGGCTGGTGCTGGGACAGTGGTGCAACAAGTCATATGTGTTGTGATAAACTAATGTTTTCAACTTTTGAGACGCATACCGAAACGATCGGTTGGCAGACGCCGGCTTCTTGCAAGCAGAAGGATGTGTGTACACTGGTACTAGGCAACGTATTGTACGTGCCAAAGCCGACAGGCAAAGAAGTGCATTGTAAATTTTGATGCAACAAGTGCACGAGTGTTTAAGGGCGGCAAATGTACACTCAAGGCCAAGCGAGTAGGGAATCTGTATGCGTTTGAAAGTCATCGTAACATATGATTTGCAGCTGTTAAGCCAGACGGCTAGTTGTGGCATAACTGATGTGTGTGGCCCTTTCGAAACGAACTCTCTTGGCGGCTCTAAGTATTTCCTCACATTTATTGATGACAAATCAAGGCGGATTTTTGTGTATTTCCAGAAGTGCTTTGGAGTCCCTGATAACTCGCCAACTGTCAGAGTGATTTGAATGTCCTTTCGCTAACTGATAGCTCCGACAATTGAAAGTATATCTTATTTTGTCTTAAAATTTAAATACCCCTTCGTCTGGCTGTGTACGAGGTCTGACCAATAAGTAATGAGACTAAGTCCATAAAATACGTATATTTAAAAATTAAGGTACATTGATGTGATCCTCTTCAAAGTACTCCCCTCCCGCAACTACACACTGGTTCCAACGTTTCTTCCAGCTTTCGTAACATTTCTGGAAGGCTTCGACTGGAATGTCCTTTAGTACCCTCGTCACGGCGGTCTGGATGTCAGTTATGGACTCAAAATGCGTTCCTTTCACGGCCAATTTTGTTTGGGGGAACAAGAAGAAGTCACAGGGTGACATATCCGGCGAATAGGGCGCTTGCAGCAACACTGCGATGTTTTTAGAGGTCAAAAACTGCGACACACTGAAGGCACGATGGCATGGAGCATTGTCATGATGAAGGATCCACGTGCTTTTTCATGGACAAATCATCAGTTAAAATTTTTCTGACGGTTTCTCGTTTCAAATTAAGTTCATCAGCCAACATTCGAAGGGTTAGCCGCCGATCTTGATGCACGAGAGTGCGCACACGCTTAACATTGTTGTCAGTTCGAGCTTCAACCGGCCTCCCACTTCGCGGATCATCCCCGACGCTCTCACGACCATTTTTAAAATCTTTATGCCATCGAAACACCTGAGCACGACTCAGAGGGCTTCATCACCGAACACTTTGACCAATTTACCGTACGTTTCCGTAACAGAATCGCCGAGTTTAACGCAAAATTTAATCGCGTACCGCTGTTCAATATTACGTCGTTCCATATTCGTGACACGCCTTACAAACACGTTGTCGAAAACACAACACAGCTGGAGAACTATCGAACGTACGAAAGTCGCGAGCACATGTATCGATAGAGGAGGGATGGGAGATTAACCGACCGAAGTTTCAGGTTCGCAGTGTTACCACAAACGCGGCTAAAAAATCAGTCTCATTACTTATTGGTCAGACATCGTAGATGTAATTACTTGACGACTTAGGCAATTAAAAGTAATTGATTGGGTTGTCAATGACAATGATGAATGCATTGAGCAATTAGTTGCCACACAGGTAAATTGTATAAAAGGGCAGACAACTCGTAGGGATCTTAACAAAATGAAGTCTCTTGGTTTCGGTCTACTCGGTTTGCTCTGCTGCACGCTGCTGGCATGGGCTGATGTCTCGACTACTCAAGACCCTCTGGCCCCGCAGCAGAATGTGAAATCTTTGCATTCAAAAATGTAATTGGTGCATTTACTCCGGTAATATATCAAACAAAATGTTTAACAAGGAAGATATGAATACTTAAAAATGACTTTTAAATGTTCTACTTTCGGTTAGTTTTGCTTGCATAACCAGTGACCCCTTCTGTACTCTCACCCCTTGACTAAAAAGTTTCTTTGTCAAATCACTGCAACAAAATCTAATGTTTCATTAAGATTTTGTAGCGCTTTTATGTTTCTA
This sequence comes from Drosophila atroscutellata, assembly GCA_035041605.1. Lineage (NCBI taxonomy): Eukaryota > Metazoa > Arthropoda > Insecta > Diptera > Drosophilidae > Drosophila > Drosophila atroscutellata. The sequence continues at coordinate 2,431 of JAWNLA010000047.1, forward strand.
TTTTGTATACTCTTGTAGAATTTGACTATGACCAAAAAACCATCGGTTGAGCTGTGACAAAGTTAGGGCATGTGTAAATGTGGAATAAATGCAATATTGATCTAGTGGTCAAAACATTTACATATATATATATTTTTTTGAAAATTAGCTTTAGGCACAGTAAATAATTTTGATCCATCATTGATTGATTGATTGATATGTTTTTTTTACATGAATGACGACACAGATTTTCCAGTTTCCAGATTTAAATGCATTTATAATGCCTATTCTGACATGGCAATGGGAAAACTATGAACATGGAAGAGTGTTAAATGTTCGGCCTGACGATGATAGATTTGCTGTTCTTAATTTGCTTTAGTCAATGTCCCGTCAAAGTAGGAGACATTAGCGAGGGTGCTCTCTCTTTAATTAACGAATGCTTGATGTGGCAACACAAGGTTCTGGGGTAAAGTTTCCAGCTAATTAGAGCAATGCTAAAGATCCCCCCAATCCCCCTCGCAGAAACCCCCGTTGCTGCCCTCGAATAAACGATGCAATTTGCGTGTTTATTAATTTAATGTCAATTTGCATGCAATTTTCGCCCAAGGCAGAGCTTTATCTGAGTCTCAGTCGCAGTTTGGCTTTTACGATGGTTAATCTAGCGGAATGAAATTCACTGCACAGTGGGGCTAATTAAAACTAATGGCCAGCCAGCGCACCAGTTATGCGTAGTTCCAGTGCCAATTATTTCATATGTATATTCCATGCTGCGCAGGTGCATATGAAAAGACCCCAAATATTGAAAACTTGAAATGTCTGCCGTTGAGTGGATTTTGTTGTTCGCTGGCATTTTTGCCAATGCAATTCAATAAAAATGAATACGTTCGTAATGCGAAGTGAAGGTAACAAAACTTTGATACTAAGCAGATAGAAGACAAATATTGACTAGAAGATACCCTAAGCAGCTCTTGGGCTCAAACGCATTTCAAATACTAAATTAATGAAAACATTCAACTCCTCGTGGCAAACGGAGGCTCAATTTATGAGATACTTGTATAGAAATGCTGATAATTTGAAAATTTTGGAACGAGTCAAATCGATATTTAATCTAGCTCCTTCACACACACAAACTGTATGCTCTACTGATCTATGCACTGAGACGACATGTGACACACTAATCTAGTCTATACACATGGCCACCTCGAATATACCCTATTCACGCATATCAACGAGTGTAGGGTATAAATATCGCGTGCGACTTACGCGTACTTTTCAATAGCACATGGGGAGAGAATAAGTTGAATCGGTAAATGTATTTCGTATTTGGTTTTTGCTTTCGTTGGGGCCCTTTTCACCCACAAGGTCAGTGCAAAGTCATTGCGAATTGTTGCCGCACTTGCAATCCCCACCCACAACCCGCTTCCATATACCCCACTACCTCCCTAAGAACAAGTCAACTGTAAATTGGCTTAAATGCAGTATATCATTTAATTTTATGTCATTCCGCATTTTTCCACGTTGATTTTGATGTTGTTACGTAAGAAAGAACGCAATTCGGTTGGAAAATGCACAAGGCAATGTTTTCAAAGGGAAACAGTCCTTGAGTTAGAGAATACCTTAAATTATGTATTTAATTTTAATTTCAGTTTTGTTTAGATATTATGAAAAGCAAATAAATTAGTCGGCTTTCATAATATCCATATAATACGCACCAAATTTGCATAAGGTTTATATTCAGTCGTTGAAAATGTACAGCTGATAATTTGAAATAAGAAAGTATCCAATTATTGCCAGAATAGAAACCCAATTTCCAACTAATTTGGCTTAAGTTGTTTGTATTTCAACATACGTTTAAGTTACAGAACTTTGACTATCTTAGTTAAGAGTAATAAGAATCTATACTGTAAATTTTATAAAAAAAAAAATATATTAGTAAAAAAAATAACATGATTCCTGCTTCAACAAGCAAAAAAGTGTTTTGGACGATGCCAACAACACGCGGTGTTCCCAAGCGGTCCCCCATCTAAGTACTAACCGCGCCCGACGCTGCTTAATTTCGGTGATCGGACGAGAACCGATGTATTCAGCGTAGTATGGTCGTTGGCGAGTGTCGAATGCTTAGAGTAGGGTTTTATATTTGCTATTTGTCAATGCCTACTTGTGAATCACATGTTAAACATACAATATTTTTGAGACATCTTTAATACCCACCGATGATTGAGACCGATAAGATACATATATACATATTATTATTTTATATACACACCACAAAATACTTCACAAAGTAAAAGTCACGAAAGCCTAATAAGTACTCAGTCTGTTGAATTGCGTAGGTAAGTACTATTTGTTTACTCTAGAGAACGCCTATATTCATGATAAATTGTATTTACAATCGTTCTCAAAAGCAAACAAATGTTAATGATGCTGGAGAAATGCGACTCAACTCAAATTAGCCACATTATGTGGTTCGGATACTAGCTAAGTAACTTCCAGGCTCTCCACTCCACTCTCCGCTGTACAGTAAATTGACAATTGTATTAAGTGTGTTAAGTGCTCCATCTTTCAGTGTGTGTGTGTGTGTGTGTAATAACAATGAGAACAACAACTACAACGCTGGCACAGGGATATTACATGGACTCACAGCTGTTGGCAGGGAATCCTTTTTGATCTGTCAAAAGCTTTTTTGCAGCAGCAGAGAAGCAACAGCAATTGCTGCAAGTGTTTTCGCAGCTAACCACATTTATGACGCATTTGCTTCGAGGTTGCACACAGTTTGTCTGAAGGATAATTGTCCGCGGGGCATCTTTGCCATGTCACGCACGAGTTTCCATTACACTCTTCCCCCTCCCCTCCATTTATGCACCTTCGAGAAGGACAAGGTTAAATGGCACAATAGTTGCAACTACCAACTAAATCCATTGCTTAGCCTTTCTCACTGAACTCCTTTGATTGATTAAGTAATCTGTATCTAAAGCTTGCCGCTTGCGCATAGCATAAATTGTGAACGTGACAGTCTGATAGACAGATTATGAATCTGTATTTAATTACTATTGTCAGATAAATATAATATATTCATCAGTCATTTGCATATCTAGTTACTTAGTTGCTAATACACATACACATTATTTCCTTGCAGTACGTATCTTTATTATCAACAAACATTTCTTGTATGACTTTAGAAACAACGAAATAGCTTAGGTTAGGTTGTAAATTAGGCAAGTTTTGGTTGTTGTGATACCGTAGATCTCAAAGAAAAAGTGATAAGACAGAGAGAGAGATAGAGAGAGAGAGAGAGAGACAGAGAGATAGAGAAGAATAAGGAGAGGACTAAATTGGCAAACAACACCAAACAACCATGCCTGCAGCGAGATGAATGAGTTTTTGCACACTCAACGCTTATGACCATCAAGCCGGCAAATTTGACTTTAGGAACAAAGAAATAGCTTACTGTATAATTAAATCATTAGATAACGTTATTGGATCCCAATTTGGGAATCTCTCTAACTTACTTACTCTCTCTATCAGTAGTTATTCCCTAAAAATCTCTCTCCTTTCACAATCTAAATCCGTTCAAATTGCAAACAGATTTCATCCTTTGACTGTATCACACCACTGCCACTGCTAAACGTGATGTAGCTCTTGGTATTATCGTCCTTGATCATCCGATGATTTCTGAGTAGATGAACCAGACCCAATTTGGCCTCCAGAAGACCCAAACGCATACCAATACAGTTGCGTGGACCAGTGCCAAACGGCAAATAAGCATCCATGTTAAGATTATCTCGGTTCTCGGGCGCAAACCGTTCCGGATCAAATTTGTCTGGTTCCGGCCAGTACTGCAGTAATGGAAAGAAATATTAGATGAGTACACATATTAAATACCAAAAACTAACTTTGGGGTCACGATGTATGGCAAGGATTGAGATAAAGACGGGTGTACCATTGGGCAACTCAAAATCGTGGTACGGGGCCAGAGTGAATTTCTCTCCGCTCGATGGCTGGGCGCATTCACGGTCCACTTGCGGCGCAATCGGATACTTTCGCAGCGTCTCGTTCACCACTTGAGTGAGGTAGGGCATCTGCTGAATGCTCTCATAATCAATGGACTCATTTTCCCCAAAATATTCGCGAATCTCTGTGTGCAAGCGTTGCTGTATTTCCGGATGATTGACTAACTCAAAGAGTGCCATTGTCATGGTCGAAGAACTTGTCTCATAGCCAGCCAGCTGGAAGATGGCCTGCCTGTGCCACAAGAAAATCTAAATCAAATTTATCCGGCGGTGTCTCACGTTTCATGGCCAGCAATATGTCAATTAGATCATTGCGACGTGTACCCGACTTCTCGCGCTCATCCAACACATGTGACATAACACGACGCAAGAAATCTGCGGTTCTTTTGGGGAAGACTTTGGCACGCATCAACGAAACCAGATTCGGCAGCATAAACATAACGCCAAAGTCGTAGGCTCGTCGCAAGGTCAATTCGAAAACCGCTGTCATAGTTTCGTTCAAAAATTCATTTTTAGCATTGCTCAACGCGCCGGCCTTCACGCCGAAAGCTGTAGTCGATATTAGATCGGTTGTGAAACGACCGCAAAGTTCCTTGATTCTCAACTTCGAACCCTTGGGATATTTATCCAAACACGTTTCCAAGTCCTTGCCAATCTGTGCAATACATTAATACATTCAAATTGAAATCCATTGCAGTGGATGATGTCTGTTAAACTCACCTCCACCATCAGCGGATACATTTGCTTCATTTTGCCAGTGGTAAAGAATGGCGACAGCTTAGTCCTCAAATCCTTCCATGGCTTATCGCGTAAAAAGAAGCCATTGTAATAGCCCAGTGCATCACGATGAGGATCGGTTTTCATTGCGCGATTAGCGAAATGGTTAAATTTCTTGATCAGTCACAGTTTTGATCAGATCGATATCCCTAATGATTAGAGCGGGGCGATGTAGCACGTAAATTCCGACAACGGGTTCATTCTCAAAGCCTTTTGCGTTATGTAAAAGCTCAAGCTGCTGGAAGAATGGAACTCTACCGGTTAATACACCGCTCACATTTCCAGCTATCGGCAATGGCGTAATCTGCTTAACGCCCAACCTCTGCCAGAAGCTATATGCGCGGCGCTGCCAGATATAAAATACGATCGCCAGCGTGGCGATCAACAAAATGAATTCAGTCGACATGTTTTCAGCTTCGTACGCATGCCGTGACTGAGTTTTTTTACTGATTTTGCCTAAAACTTGTAGTCGAAACGGCGGATCATCAAATCATCATCACTCGGTTTTTTTTTCTTCGTTATCAAAATTTCGTGCGATGATTTTGTAGAATACGAACGCTAAGAATGGCAACTTAACAGACATTTACCATAAAATTATGTTATGAAAATTATGTTAATTTACATTCAATATGTTAAGTCCATCATTAATGAGCCCGAGCCAGACTTATGTTAAGCAACAGACTTATGTTAAGCAACTGAATTTCGGGTGTAAACTTTGTTTGAGTACACAACGACGGTGGTACTTGGGTTTTATTATCATATCCAGGCATTCCCTGACGCGGGGAAACTTCGCTCCAACAGGTTATGGGCCCTGAATATGTGGCCTGACAAGATTGGTCAAAGTTTATTGACTCGATATCCGTAGTTACGAACTTGGATGTGTTAAAAGAATGAAAAATATATTAAACTGAAATCTTTGGAAAACAAAATGTTTAACAAGGAAGATATGAATACTTTATAAATGGCTTTTAAATGTTCTACTTTCGGTTAGTTTTGCTTGCATAACCAGTGACCCCTTCTGTACTCTCACCCCTTGACTAAAAAGTTTCTTTGTCAAATCACTGCAACAAAATCTAATGTTTCATTAAGATTTTATAGCGCTTTTATGTTTCTATTTTGTATACTCTTGTAGAATTTGACTATGACCAAAAAACCATCGGTTGAGCTGTGACAAAGTTAGGGCATGTGTAAATGTGGAATAAATGCAATATTGATCTAGTGGTCAAAACATTTACATATATACATATATTTTTGCAAATTAGTTTTAGGCACAGTAAATAATTTTGATCCATCATTGATTGATTGATTGATATGTTTTTTTTACATGAATGACGACACAGATTTTCCAGTTTCCAGATTTAAATGCATTTATAATGCCTATTCTGACATGGCAATGGGAAAACTATGAACATGGAAGAGTGTTAAATGTTCGGCCTGACGATGATAGATTTGCTGTTCTTAATTTGCTTTAGTCAATGTCCCGTCAAAGTAGGAGACATTAGCGAGGGTGCTCTCTCTTTAATTAACGAATGCTTGATGTGGCAACACAAGGTTCTGGGGTAAAGTTTCCAGCTAATTAGAGCAATGCTAAAGATCCCCCCAATCCCCCTCGCAGAAACCCCCGTTGCTGCCCTCGAATAAACGATGCAATTTGCGTGTTTATTAATTTAATGTCAATTTGCATGCAATTTTCGCCCAAGGCAGAGCTTTATACGTCGAGTGCTCAGTCGCAGATATAATGGAAACTATTTGCGATCGCCGTTAGCGATCATAAGAAAAGACCCCAAATATTGAAAACTTGAAATGTCTGCCGTTGAGTGGATTTTGTTGTTCGATGGTAAAGGGAAATAAAGGAAACAACAAAAGAAGTTACAGAGCTTTTACTATCTTAGTTAAGAGTAATAAGTATCTATACTGTAGTAGCCTGAATGTCTTTTATCTATGAATAAAAACTATTTGAACTCTAACTACCGTTTAGTCAAACTGTAAACTGTAATGACGAAATAAACTGATTTTTAAATATACAAGTTAAACTCAAAAACAATTAAAATCACATAAATTTTATAAAAAAAAAAAAATTAGTAAAAAAAATTACATGATTCCTGCTTCAACAAGCAAAAAAGTGTTTTGGACGATGCCAACAACACGCGGTGTTCCCAAGCGGTCCCCCATCTAAGTACTAACCGCGCCCGACGCTGCTTAATTTCGGTGATCGGACGAGAACCGATGTATTCAGCGTAGTATGGTCGTTGGCGAGTGTCGAATGCTTAGAGTAGGGTTTTATATTTGCTATTTGTCAATGCCTACTTGTGAATCACATGTTAAACATACAATATTTTTGAGACATCTTTAATACCCACCGATGATTGAGACCGATAAGATACATATATACATATTATTATTTTATATACACACCACAAAATACTTCATAAAGTAAAAGTCACGAAAGCCTAATAAGTACTCAGTCTGTTGAATTGCGTAGGTAAGTACTATTTGTTTACTCTAGAGAACGCCTATATTCATGATAAATTGTATTTACAATCGTTCTCAAAAGCAAACAAATGTTAATGATGCTAGAGAAATGCGACTCAACTCAAATTAGCCACATTATGTGGTTCGGATACTAACTAAGTAACTTCCTGGCTCTCCACTCCACTCTCCGCTTATAGTAAATTGACAATTGTATTAAGTGTGTTAAGTGCTCCATCTTTCAGTGTGTGTGTGTGTGTGTGTAATAACAATGAGAACAACAACTACAACGCTGGCACAGGGATATTACATGGACTCACAGCTGTTGGCAGGGAATCCTTTTGATGTGTCAAAAACTTTTTTGTAGCAGCAGAGAAACAACAACAATTGCTGCAAGTGTTTTTGCAGCTAACCACATTTATGACACCGCTTGATGATGTTCTACT
>JAWNLA010000049.1:0-10122 GCA_035041605.1 Drosophila atroscutellata
CAACAGACTTCAACTGCACCTCAGGTCCGTCCACTTGTGTTCAGTTCAGATGCTGGCCAGGTAACCACAGCCCACGCCAGAGCCTGAAGCCATTCAACGAATTCATTAATATTTTAAAAGACAAATAAGCAACTGTTACATGTACATGTGTGTGAATATATGCCTGAGTCTTTTGTGTGTGATTGTGTTGACATTGCGAGGAATGTAACTGATTTAAATGGAACAGCATCTCCTCCTTTTGTACACATCCCATCCGCCCGCATCCCCATCCTCAGCAGCAAAAGCTGTCAAGTCGCGAGCGCGAGGAAAACAATCGCTCAAGGATGCGCTGCTTCGCAATGAAGAAGCGCCCGTCATCGTCATCGATAACATATTAACGACGTCAACTTAATCATAATCAGGACGAAGGAGGAGAAGGAATACTGGGAAGACTGAGACTGGGATAGTGATAGGGAGATTTTTCTAGGATGTCGAAGGCAGCGGGAATAGAGGGGAGGGCAATGCTGGAAATTTTCTGCTTAGTCACACGCATCATCAGTCAGTCCCAAACCTCAAACCATTGAATCCCAGTCTCAGCTGCCACGCCCTCACCTCCTAGCCACGCGAGTGACAAATTGAACGACGGGTTTTGTCTTTGGGTTGAAGATGATGTTCTGAATGCTGACGATGATGATGTGAGTCTTGGCAGTTGTGTCAAAAAAACTTTTCAATTACATGACTCGCCGTCTAATGAATAATCATATCTCCAACTTCCCTTCCGCACTAACCGTTATCATTATTGTTCTCGGGTTTCCCTTCTGTTCAGCATTTGCTAATTTTGCGCTGCTCGCAATATCTATTGATGTTCAGTTTATCCGTATATTTCGCTAGATTAAAAGTAGGCGTCTCCACCTGGGGGCATGGCGTGTCTGCCAGGCTCGTTTCAATTATAAAATGGCATTCGTTTCTAATTGAATCCGTGAGTCGGAGAGTTAAGCTAAGCAAACGTCAATTTCCATTACGCCCACCTTTGTTCCAGCATCTGGCTCCATGGCGACTTTAATTGCGAGGCAGACCACGTTCTATTTTCCTTACCACCCCCCGCCCGCAGGTGATTGGTCGACGAGTCGTTGTGCTTTCAATTATTTTTGTGTTCAAAATGTAAGCAGTTAAGTCGGGCGAATAAGGAATTTAAAATCGTTGCTTTCTTATTGAAGAATGGAAAACATAAACAGATTTATTATAATCTGCAATTTATTTTGCTATCGCAAAGCACATTATTTCTATTTATATTCCACTTGAAATTAAAAAAAATGCCAAAAATGCGAAAGGACTAGCTGATAGCAGAGGGGAGCAACAGAGCTCGGGGATTCGCTAAAATTCCATGCCAGTTGAGTTTTTAGCCAGCCGGCGGCGCTTCGCTCATTTCGCAAATAGTTTTTGGCTCAGTTTCGGGCCAAAAAGTATCGAATTTCATTTCAACCGAGTTTTATGAGTTCCCATTGTTTCTGCTAGTTCTTCCTGTTCCCACATCCGATATTGTTGTGCGTTGAATAGCCGCTGGCTTTTCCCATTAACTTTAATGTGCTCCACAAATTTTCGACTATAAACAAGAAAATGCAATGTGAGAGAGGCAAACGGATGTTGCATAGCAGCTGGAGGGGGAGGGGCGGCGGTCCACTTCATTAAACTCGCGTAAATGTTAAACGCAAAATAACGCGAACAAAATTAAAATGAACACTAACTATATATATGTAAATACATCCAGAGTCCGCCCTCACATTGTGCAGACAAATTTAAAGCGATAAATTTTGATAACTGATTAAAAATAACGAGCGACGCTCGAGCTTTTGTTAACTTGCCACGTGGCTGTTGTTTCAATGCTAACATTGCTTCTGCTCAAGAGGTATATCGGTTAAGGACACCAATTGTAGCATCAAAACTTAAGTTATCTAGGATTCTTGCGAGACTCGCTTCTACTATCTCTACTACTCTTACATATTATCTTATATTGACATAATTGGATACTGTTAAGCGAACTTTAAGCTTTCTTTTTATTTTCTTCCACGCAAATAGGATATCTGTCGGTCGGCCAATATTTAACCGTGCGTATAATTACGTATTATGCTATGGTCAACGTATTTGTAGCTCCCAAATCGAAACGTTTTTGTTTTTCCAGCTAATTTGTAAGAGCAATTAATTTGCATTAGGCATGGCGGGCAGTCCGATCCTTGTGGGGAAGGAGGACTTCGGTATGTGAAAGGAGCTTTGTTCAACTTGAAATTACCTGGCGGGCGAGAATGGCTACTAAAGCTGTTCAACATGTACATATACATGCCACCAAATAATATCAAGTGACAGTCATGAAAATAAATAAAATATACGTATAAACATGGGAATAATTATTATAATTTACGCCTTTCAATTGATGGCAAATTAATAGCAAGTTTATGACAGCATTAAAGTGAACATAATTTAAATTAGTTAGGTGACAAACCAAAATTATCGGAAATTCAAAATAGCAATTGGATAAAATGAGCAATCTGTTTAGTGTATGCATCTGAAAATGCAGCTCGACTGTGTCGGTGTGAATGCTTGGCTTTAAGAAGACAATACATCTTTGTTATTATGTTGCCAAATTGATAGAATAAATAATGATGGCATATTGAAAGCCAAAACGTAGCTACTGTGCCCCAGACAGACTGAGAGCAGCGTTTCTGTTCGTGTCATCGTTTTTCTGCCAGAGCTTATGGGATTCCGAAATCGTAAATGTGATTATCATGGTTCACATTTTACAGAAATCGCACTCTCTCTCTCTCGCCACCTCTCTTTCTCCCTCTCTCTCTCTCTCTTTCTCTTAAAAACCACCTGCCGTTGGGACTGGGCCCCCAAAACGGAGCAACCATTTGGCATGAAATACAACCTCAATTACGTTTTATAACTCAACACTCCGGCAGGGCAGAGAAGGCATTCATAGCTGGAAATTTTCAATATTGTGCACACAGCGACATTGCGGCAAAGCGACAAAGTGACAGAAGCGCCAACTAAGCGACACCACTAGACTGCGATTCAGACTCGGACTCGGAGAACGGTCTGAGGCTGAGGTCTGGCCAGACTTTTTATCGGCCAAGTGGCCCATAAAAAATATCTCGGATTTCTGTACGGCAACGAGCAGCCACTTTAAAGCACTGCTCCCAGCTGCCTCATCCCCTCATTACCCGCCCCGTACAATGGGCAATAATCATTGATTTATCGCTGTCATTTTGGTTATTAAACTGAAATTTGTTTTTTACGCAAATCTCAGCTGGCAGCCACTGTCTGTCGCTGGCTCCAGCGGGTTACTCGTCAGATTGTAGGTCGAGGCAACGAACTCTTGATAGAGCATAGAAGTTATGCTGCTCGTCTTAGCCTACTTAGGCTCATGTCCTCTTGACCGCCGCAAATACGCAAATTGAAATAGCCGACTCGTTAAGCCGTGTCTGTGCCTAATCTGTGCCCTGCCCATGTCTAAGTTCGCTTACCCCTGTACAAGTTCACTTAATTCCTAACAGCACTCACCACTCTCTTTGAGGTAACATCAAAACTCAAAATTAAAGCAGCTGCGTACATCTCTCGCAGACTGAAATAAACTGCCGGAATTTAAATTTAATTTTAAAAGTAAAACAAACGAACGATCTTTGAACGCATTACTAAACTACTCCGCTTAATTATAAACTAAACTACGATTTGCACTAAGCCCAGCTGTTAAATATATTATAGTTTAAGAATTTTTGCGCAGAATTGCTCTCATTTCTTAAAGGTCGGTGTGGTAGATATTTCAGTCTTTTGGGTTTACGGTACCAGTTAAATGATTATGGTTAGCAGATATTATAGTCTGCTGATTCTATAGATTTAAGATTCTCAGATAAAGCCGGCTATTCTTTCTCTGCTTACAGGGTATACAAATAAATAACAGCAAACACTTTAATGGGCACACAATTCCAGTGCACTTTGGTTCTGAAAAGTTTACATTATTGTTGTAGTTGTTGTTGTTGTTGCTGTTGCTATTTATGGGGCACATCGAAGCAAAAGCACTTAGTGGGCATTCAATCAAGCCAAAGCACAGAACGTGAGGGGTGCTTGCATTGAAAAGTGTCCGAGCGCAACAAGAAATTTGCATAATTTTCTTTTATGGACCAGGACTCGTGGTATGATGAAATGGGGCATATCGTTTGTTTGGCATTACTTAGGGCCGGTTTGGTAATCTCTGGCATATTTCAATTAGTGTCAAAATTTTTGATTTTTATATAAACACACGCCCTAGAGCAGTAATGACAGAGGATACGCCTACTCAAAATTACATAATTTATAGCCCACACTGTTCACACACAATCTCACACAACCACACACAACACAACAGCAAAGTGAGGCCACATACATGAAAACTGGTCACGCAATGCTGCGGTTATTGGGCGACAGCTCGCAAACTAACACATATGGATACTCATACGCACACACACACAGACGTACAAGAACTACAAATGCTTGTTGTACACACAAAACAGGAATCAATGATTAGTGTCGAGTTTAATCTAATAAGAGATATCCTGCATAGAAAATACTGCTGTGATATATTGCTGAGACTCTTCTGGCAGATATACACAATTAGATTGAAGCGTTAGATATGCAACGTTTTTTGAAATTTCCTAAGACATCCTCATGCCACTCCCACATTTTTGCTGACTTCAGTTTATGAGGGATTGATAAGAGTACCAAGAAGCAGGCAGACTGTTGAAATATAGATACCTTGTTCCATAATTTATTTTAAACGCTTAACATTTTTAAAAGCTTAACAAGTTGAGACTCAGAAATGGAGAAGCAATAATTGCTTGGCCAGGTACATTTAAATTTACAGGGTATTAAATATATATTTGCCTGCTGTATGTTTGAGTGTCCCTCTGAACTGTCTGTTTGCTCGATAGTTTGGCTTCTGGTGTTGTGCTCTGCTGTGTTGTGTTAAGCAAAAGCACACACTCAACCACTCAAACACACAAACACACTTAAATAGGCGCACATTAAAAGAGTACTTATCGAAACGCAATCAGTTAAAATGTTGTTTTTGTCGTCCTTATTGTCACCAGTTTGGCCAACCAGTCGAATGGACTGATTGTGGGTTGTAATATGTGTTATAGTCCCTTGTTAGAGCCACTTGCCACAAGTATTTTCAAGTGGCAACCAACTGGTATTCCTGTTAAAACAGATTACCATTTTCGAGCAGTAGCCAAATAAATGAAATAACTCACAAAGGTGCTGGAAATGGGTTAAGTGTAATGTTTGGCATTAATGCTCTAATCATTTTGCACTGACAAGCGTGTAGGGACCAAAGGGATAATAGACCAAAACAGAGACTTTAAGGCGCTTAAAGCTAACCGTTTATCGATTGTCGTCGCTCCGCCTGAGGCAGATTCAAGCGCCCAAAGCTAAATTCTGTGGCAGTTACAAAGTTGTCGCAGACACGCCGCAAAGCCCATCATCCGGCAGACAACTGCCAAATTTGTTTACATAACAAACCCAAACGAATCCCGGAACCCGACACCCGACACCCGAACACACACACACACACAAATACACATCGAAAGGCTGCGTGGTCACATGCGCAGTGGCTGCTGTCTGCCCCTTGTATATCCCACTATCTAGTTGCAACTGTTGCGCCTTCTTTTTTACACCCAGGCATGCAAATTGACTTTAATCCAATCTGTTGCAACGGGGCACATCTCGTATATATTCGCATAGCTAATTGTCAGTTTAAAATGCTGTCCAATTAAAGTTGTCCAAGATTTGATTAGACCAAAACATGCAACGCCAGACAAATTGGACAACTTTTCAAAGTCAATTACATAGTAGGGAAACGTTCCCTAACAAGTCGTCTCTATCGATTTTCGTTTTGATTTGATTTCCTTTGAAATGTGTCACCAACTCGAAACTTAATTAAAAACATTTTGCCAGCTCTCCATTTAGTTGGAAAACTCCCCAAAAGTATCCGGAAAATACTTGGAAAATACCTCTCATTAGCAGTAGAGAGAAAATCAATTGACAAATGGACGCATTTCACAACTTACATTCACCATTTCGTGACTGCCTCAGCGGGAAGGAAACCTTGTACTTTTAATTAAAGAAAATATATAAAATATGAAAAATATAAAATTAAAAATCAAAACAGAGGCCTATGAAAAATAATTGCAAATGTTCACGCTGTGCTGTGGAAAACCCTTTTCTAGTTTGTGGCGTCATTTATGATGTTTACATGTGCAACAGTCGAGTTAATTGCAGATGCGAGATTCAAGATTGATGAGTGGATTTCGTGCAGGAGCCACGTGTCTCGTGTGGTTAATCGCCAGCGATAAAATGCGGATTCAAGACAGGGCTTCCTGGAAGAGTGCTTTATAGCAACACCAACTGATGCCTTACAACTGATAAGCGAAGAAGTGAGCAGAACCACATGAGAACCACTAAGCCACTAGGCGTGCACTTATCAGCATGGAGGCAACAGCCAACCACCAAGGGACACGCCCACTTTTCAGTAATGAGTAGAACTTGTGGCCAAAACACACACAAAAAGTGAGTCAAGGAATCGGCAAGGGAGGGTGGGTTGAAATGAAAGGTTAAGCGAGTCACCACCCCGTTCAACAAATGTGTAGAAAAAGCTGCAAGGCACGATAACAATACACAACAAGAACAAAAACAACAATTGACGGACGCTTAAACGGTTGCAGGAACTGAAAAAAGCTGCAGCAAAGTGGCAAAGTTCACACTAACCTCGAGCAGACTGGAAGGGCAAGAGAACAAGGCGAGTAAAATCCAAAGCACTACGCAGAGCGTGGATAAGGATAAGGAAAAGAATAATAATGCGAATGCGAACAAAAACCACGAATTTTGCAGGCGGACACAGCCGCACATGTGATACTCTGTAAGCGATGAAAATGTGGCCGAGCAATTACCCATAATATAACATTGAAGGGACCATAAATCGGCCTTCAAAATTTGGTACCTTCATCACTAAAATATAGCCGGATATTGTAATGAATTAATTTTACAATTTCAAGAGGAGTTTGCCAGCTATCTACAAAGGTTTTACATATTATAAATATGTTTAAAGTGACGCTCCATTGATTTGCCAGCAACACAGTGGGTGGCAGCAACACATCAATCGAAACACTTTGTCTAATGCAGGCATATTCGAGTTTATGCCACTTCCCAAGTCTCTTGAAAGGCTTATATGTTCTCATACGTATATTTGTACAGACGGACATTGGACAAAACCAATAATATCCTTCGGAATCAGGGTATATCACAAATGCGAGATATATGGATGCGACGGTGTGCTGGGTATAAGAGGCAAGGGGCAGGCAGGCAGGCCCTCGCGAGGCAGACTTCAGCCACCAACTGAAAATAGAAAATAGAATCAAATCGCAATAAAACTTAACGGAATCCCTTTAATGCGCCATGTAAACAAAATGGGCACGTGACCACCCTTCAACGCCCATGAGCTCTGCCCGAAACTTATGTCTTGCTGGCGCCGGACAAATTGCCTCGTGAATATAATCCAGCCAGGCAGCAAATGCAGCTGCAAAGATGCCTTCATAAAATAGGGAGAATCTCTACTCGCCCTGAATGATTTTCAAATGCCTCTTGATAAAATGGGATGAGGAATGAATAATTCACACTTGATCAAACTGGGCGAATGCACTTTTCATTTCCTCCTGCCACTTTTATTATGTTGCACAGTATTCAGAGTCCTTGAATGGCTGTCAAGTTGTGGCCGCTTTACAATTCGTTTCAGATTCTCAAAGCAAATATCTGAAAGGGGAGAACAGGAATAAGGAGAGTGCAACAATATGAAAGATGTATCTCTGATGTGTTCGATGAGAGACCGTTGCAATCTTTTGCCGCAGTCCGCAACAAAAGCAATACAGCTCGGACACTTGCTACCACATTTGGTGGCATTCCCTTTAACGCCTTCCAATTTTATTGTCAGCAGCTGACAATGGGAAGAAGAGCTGAGGAAAGCTGCTGCCATTTGCAGTTGAAATGCCTTTAAATTTGATATCTCATGTTTCCGGGTGTGGGTCTAATAGAGTCCTCTTGGCCTGTTGCCAGCTGCCAAGTTTCTATTACTTCACGTATTCCTCACTTACTTCCATCCAAATAGTTAATTACTTCGATAAATGTGGAATTACAGCACTCAAACAGCATATGGGGGCAATAACCCCATCAGATTTGGCCGCAACTAAGTTTCCAACTCAACTCCACTTAATTTTATGCGTCGCAATTTGCTTTTAATGATTCCCTTTCCGCAGATATGTTAAGAATCTCTGACAGGATTCGCAACTATCAAGATTTTACGAGTGAAGTTATGAAGTCCGAAGGATAATAATGGGCCAACACTTTATGCTTGGCACTAATTCAAAATCCGCCAAGAAGTTTGAGAAACGCCTCTGGCCAAGGCCAAGTTCGTTTGTAGTTGGCTTGTTAGCTTGTTGGCAGCCGAAGCAGACATGAACATTTTTACACTGAGAGAAATGCAGTCGAAACCGTTTTTACGATTTTTTTTCCGAATATTATTATTCAGAGGGAAAACTAAATGTGAAACTCCAACCAAAAGTCAAGCGAGTCAATTGTTTGATGCTTTGAGGCACAAACTCTGTGGCATCCGCATTACCACAGGGAGAGAGGGGCGAATAAGGAAGGAGGGTGGAATTTTGTCGGAAGCGACGGAAAACTTTGCTTGCCAACAACAGCAGCAGAAGTAGTCTTTAACGGACTGGCTCCAGTTGGATGTCAGCAATCGGCAATGGCACAAAAGAAGTGGCGCCAAATTTGTATGATTGGAAAAACTACATAACCATAAATGATCTGAGAATGGGGCCAAGAATGGGTGGATGCTTGAATGGAAGGTTGTGGTAAAGCTGTGTGGAGCACGCCAGTTAAATGAAGTGTGACGCTTTGTTTTCCTTTGATTTAGTTTTATGGGTCTACATCGGATGTAATTGAATTATGCAACTTGGCGCTGACGCCCAACAACAGACAGCAGGCAGGAGAAAGGAGACGACTTTATTAGCATTGGATCATAAAAGTGACTCGTCTATCGTTCGTCTGTAGATAGGGGATGATGACATCCATAATGATGATGCGAATGATGATGGACAGCATGCGACTGTTGCACAAAATGGCTGCCAGGGACAGGTTTCCATGGGATATCGATGCGAACAGGAATAGGAACATGGTTACGCTTGTAAGCGGTGATATCTGAATTTTCGATGCCTCATTCGTGCACAACACGCGATGAAATGAGTTGGAAAATATGTCTGCGGTTGCCCGCCAGTCGGAAAATGGCAGAAGGCACAACGATATCCTGTCAACTCACTGAACGCTGGAAAATTTCCATAACTCAATAAAGCACCACATTAACTGATAGCAGCCGTTATCAGAGTTTCCACTGTAGCCATTGGACTGGGAGAGTGATGAGTGATAGAAACATAACTCAACCTTCGATTCAGCAAATGCCAATGAAGTGGCAATTTGAAATGCTCAGAGTCAGGAGCACAGACAGAACAAAGGGATACATAGAGCCTAATTGAGTTCAAAGTATGCCCAGCTGACATTCGATATTAACTAGGTCGAAACTTAAAAATGCCATAATTTCGACCAAACACAACTTATTTTAAAAAGCCAGGGCTTTTTGATTATAGTTTTGTCCCTAAATCAATCGTGCATTTAAAGTTGAAAACGTGATTTAGGTCGGAAGACAAATCAAATGTTCCAAATTATAGCTGCTCCTAAGATTTTTGAGAAATTGGTAACTTCTCAACTACAATATCTTTGCAGATACTAAATTTCTCCCTGCCAGCAGGGTTTATGAAATATAGATCTCCCACCACTAACATATTATAATTCACTTCTTATGTTATTAAGGGATTTTAAAACAAGATGCAAACGGAGGTTGTTTACACTGACTTTAGTTGTGCTTCCTCCATTTCATCAAAACAGTTATCTTATCCTATCTTTCTTTAAATTTGCGATCTTCGTAACCGCGCGTTATGCCCTCGGTCGGTTGGGTGGGAGGTGGCTTGAAGTTTTGCCTAGGTCCGTGCGTTAACAAGCCCA
>JAWNLA010000054.1:0-12985 GCA_035041605.1 Drosophila atroscutellata
TTATTTCTAATTTGTATGTAAAGTATTATTCTGGAGTCTTAGTCAAAATTCTGCAGTCTTACGATGTATTAACTAATTTAATTAAAGTAAGTTGACTCAACAAATACAAAAAGTAAAAAATGTAATTAAAGTAAATTTATGCATGAATCGGGGAAAACCCACAAAAAACCCCAAAAGCCAAAAAAATAATTATTACGAGATGGGAAGTTTGGAATTGAGTTTTCTAACTATAGAAATGGAGGACTCTGAAATGAGTGTTGCTCTCCCATTTGTTCCAAATCAAACTGGAGGCCACACATACGCAACAGGTTAGGGCAAACAAGGCGGACAAAGCGGACAAGGACATGTGGATTCATTACGTGGGCTGTTAGTTGCTGCAATTAGGATAACACGTCCATTGGGGCATGTTGTGAATGCCAAAAACACACCCTCACACACACACGCAGGCAGCAAATGTCTGTTGTTGATTGTCTTTGCCTGCGGGACATTAATCATCCGAAACTACACAAAGCATTTATGAAGTCGTATTAAATTGACACTTAGTTAACCAATTTTGTCAATTTATCGTGTACATTTGCCAATTCCAGTTCGCTGCCTGCGTCAATAACTCCCAGTCCTGATAGATGCTAATGCTAATGTGTCTATAAATTGTGTGTGACATTGACAGAAATGTGGCGTGTATGTGCGCACCTCAGAATTATGGTGAAATTTATTGGCCAATTGGGTAAACAGACATCAATCGCCCCCGCCTCTGGCTCTGCCACTGCCACTGCCACTATCTCTGCCTCTGCCACTGTCTCTGCCTCTGCCTCCAGCAGTGCCACAAGTTAAGTGTTTGTTAAAATTAGCGTAACTAATCGCTTAGCATGCTATTGAAATTTCTTTTGGTATTTGAAAACACGATTAAACTCCAATCACCACATGCTCTCGCTGGGATTGCTGGAAATCCACATTTGTACATTGTATAAATTGCGAAAGAATTGAATTATGGCCGGGCATTTTCATGAACAATTTTTACGATTTTTCCCAAATTTCTATTGAAACTTTGTGGCAGCCATAACTTTTGTATACATATATATAGATATATATACGTATCTATTGGCCTCTTCGCGTAATTGTTTAATTTTTGTGTTGCATATTTATTGTTTGTTTTGCGTACAGATAAATGCAACAACTGCTGTTTTGACTCAACAAACGGCTTTGCTCCGCTTGCCATTTCCCCATACACATTTAACCATAAATATACAAATAAATATACGTGTGTAGTATAAACAGATGCGATACGCCATCGATCGATTTATAATGCCGATCGTGTAGCCTCAAGTTCAATGATTCACACACACACACACACACACGTACGTTTCCCAATTAGCTTTTGCTGAGTTCCCTGGTAGTTGATAGTTAATAGGCGTAACTGTTTGCCCCCTACTGGAATGCAAATTGCGTGACCCACCCGCTGATCGGGCGATAATGCCAGCTAGCTGTCAATATAGACGAAAGACTCTATACACGTTATAAGATAAAGAGACAGACAGAGAGACAGAGAGAGACAGAGAGAGAGAGAGAGAGAGAGAGAACAACAATGGGGAACTGCTGAAGCGTAATGCGAATAAGTCTTCGATAAGATAATGGCAAAGAGTTGTTCAGGTCGAACAAAGAGCATTTACTACACGTTTATGTATTAATTCCGAGAAAAGCAACTATTATTATATTTTTCACTTAAGAGCAAAACAGTTGAAACATTTGCTAAGCAAGTGTGCCTATCAATGACTTTTGCAGAATTTTCTTTTCAGTGCAGATTCCCGTTCTTCTGAGTAATTACACACTTTTGTGGGTTTTATTGCACATTTATTATCATTAGGTTTTTGTTTTTTTGGTGTAGCTTCCGTTGGAAATAACGATAACGAGGCACTAAATAATGCAACTTAAGTCGCAGCGCAGTGATTCATGCAGTGCCTTAAGCCACTTCCGACAGACCCTACTTGTCCAGGTCCATGAACTATATGTGCGATGGAAGCAATCATTAACTATAAGTGGGAAACTATATTGAAAGCAACTGTCGTATTATTTCCTATTCAATTAATGGAGGCTCATTTCATAATTATGTATGCTCAAATGCATAAAGCTCGACGTAGATTTATCGACTGACTGATAACGCGAATATTGTGAATCGCATCACGGGGGCATATGCGAAATATGTTCAACACATACATATATATATGTATATATAAGTAAACTTAAAAGAAGCGCGAACATATTTAAGAAATCCGTTCAAATTGATGCTTATATCCGTTAAGAATTTCACGCAATTAAAATCAGACAAAAATATATATATAGACAAAAAAAAACACTCACAATTCTGAGAGTTCTGCGTATCAGCTGAGTACTTTATATTTACGTACGTATTCTCTTTATCAGTTATATTATTTATTTTTTTTATTATTTAATTATATGTCGGTTGCCATATCGCCATAAGTGCCCCGACTGTGGTCATATTAAAAACCGAAGTATAACTAATCGCGGCGCCAGTTGCAAAGACAACGAACCCCGATCAAAAAAAAAAAAAACAGAACTAACAACTTAAATGGAAATGAAAAACCACCACAAGGTGGAGGTGAGTTAGATAAACAACACACAGTCTGGAATTTGGTGGATCTGTGTGTGGTTGCGATTATTTTCAAATTCAACAAGAGTTCTTTGCCTGTGGTTTTCAATAAGTTGTTTGTTTTGTTATTTTTTGTTTTGTGTGGTGTGTGGTTTTTATATATTTATACTTTAAATTCGAATGCTCGAGTATTTTTAGCGCTAGTAAAACAACCATTGCTAAATGGGAATTCCGATTAATCCCTCACGTGCCACCCCATTGCAAGCACACTTAACTTGATTGGTAATCCTCCTGGCTCATATTACTAGCTCAATATCATAAAAAAGGCAGTCCATCAAGAAAATCGCTCTTCAAACTTTTGATTTATTTCCTTTTAATTAACTTTTCTTTTTAGTAATTATTTATTATTTAAATTCTTCAGATTATATTAGGCTCACATGTTCTTTCCGCCAAATAGTTCATACATACGTTATGTAAAAAAACTTACCCTCATCGCTCAAACCCAACTTATTCTTTGTAGACTTAAGAATTATCTTGTCTGGATTTCTTTTCTTCTGCACAGTTCTTAAGTTCTCAACTAAATGTTGATTTTTGTAGTTTTGATTTTCGTCAGTTACCAAATACCCTACTGACACTCCACTGTCCCAGATCTATTTATTTTCCTTTTACGTCTAAGCACGACATTCTTATTTGAAATAGTTTATGAACAATGCTTGTCGTAAGGGTTACTGCTGGAATTTAATGCATTTAGCTAATTAAATTGCAATTTCATTACGCTTATCAGGGAACTGTACATGGAAGCGGCAAAGGCGAGCCTCACTGCGTGATATAGGGCAGTGAAATTGCAGTAAGTTCAAATTATAGATAAACCCACACATATGATTATGATAAATGTAATGCGTATATCTATATCGCTCTATAATTTATAGCTTTATATATATGATATATTGGTTGAAACTGTTTACAAAACAACGCGACGTGTCGTATGGCAACTTCTTCAGCAAATCGTGCATTAAACACGGATTCTCCAGTGTGTGCAGTAAACAAAAGTGAAGGCATACAATAAACAAATTAAGCAAATTAGCAAATAGAACAATTTAAACAAAAACCCAGCCAAATGTGCAAATTGTAAACAACTTACAGACTTTTGATGACTAAAGAGCTCAATGAGTAAAGAGGCTGGCTGGAAGAGGGATGGAAGAGTTAACACACTATTATTCACACATATTTAGAAGAGAACAGCAATTAAAAGGGAGTTCAAAGTTGCGCTTGAAACAGCAGTTAAAACACTAAGCGTAATTTCGGGTCTGACTAAATGGTGGAGCAGAGGGATAGGGCTAACAACAGTCGGCTGCTCAACAATTAGGGCTTGTCTCTTGAGCATTGTCGCTAATGAATTCCTGTTGGAGTGCAAAGGTCACACTGACGACATTATAAACGGAGCACACCCTATGAATGCTAGGAATCTGTTTAAGTCGTAGTAGTATTGGACTGTTTAGGAGCGTTAGCGAAATACCCACAGAATGAGGAATTAGTCAAATCTCGATCTCTAGAGATCTGTAAGTAGAAGCTGGAACTTGCTTATATGTGCTTCCAGAGTTTAGTATCACACGTCATTAGAAGAATTGCGAGTATTTGCCAGGCGAAAATATATATAGTATTAAGAGATGGGCCTTATTCGATATTGAACGAAATTGAAGCCCTCAAAAATATAGTCATCTTCTCAGACAGCTAGTTAATGAAAGGATCCCTATTAGACTCACAACGCTTTAGATATCAGAGCTCTGAACTCATGGGAGAATGATGACTCACAACAAGTGTTTGATTTAGAAAATTGCTACTTGTCTAGAAATTAATTGAAATAATACAAGTTTCAGTGCAGCCATTTTTCCTAGAAGTTAACTTTCAGTAATTTGCTGACTCAGTTAAGCGATCCAGATCTGTCAACGTATGTTCCCATACACCTCTTGCGTATACTTCCTCTTGTTTATAAATGTGTTATAAATAAATGCCTAGCAAAAAGTATAAAAATACAAACTATCTAATTAGTTTGCGTGCTGATTGGGCGAATTAGCTGCACATATACAGAATGACATCAATTTTTAATGAATATAAATATCCATATCATTTCCCCATCTGCCATCAAAATATTTAATTGGCGTATTATATTTTAGTGGAGACGCCCACTTGAATGGCAGCGCATTTATTTATTTTGCGATGTTTACAATTAGTTCTTGGGGGAATGCAAAGCGTTATCTTTTTAACACTTACCAAGTTATTTATGTCGATATATAATTGTTTCTCTGTACTGTTGATGTGTATATAGTTTTCAGGCAATATTTGCTTTAATCAAGTTGTTTGTTCTGCTCAACGTTTTCGTGTTTTTACTTCTCAGTAATATTATTATTGTTTGTAAATCTTTTGTCACTTTTGCATGGTACTTCAATTTATTTCACAAATACTCAATGCTCTGTTCGAATATTAAAGATATACACTGTGAAAAATTAGCTATTTTAAACGGAATCTTTATGCAAGGAATGTGTTTTTACAAATTGTCAATCTAAGAATAGTTAACTATTTTTTTTTTTTTAATTGTTGTACTTGAATCAAATACTTATTTTCCAATTTGAAATGCCTTTTTTTCAGTGTATATTCATAACATATAACGCGTTAGCCCCTCGATAATCGGTATGCAAAGCAGCTCAACAGTTGAACGCCATTGATCCGCGGCTCTCTTTTAAAGCAGTTAACGAGCTGGGTTTTTTATATACATAATTATTATGTATACAAAGGTTCACAAACTGGATATTTGTTATTGTTGACAGCGTTGGATGACAAGTACCCGTGAATATTGTGATAAGACTGAACAGTTTTGCATGCCTTGCAATATCAATGCAAAACTCTCCGATCGCGAAACACGAAACTCAGGCACATAACATAAAATGTGGAAACATACATACATCTGTGTATAGATATATAACAAAGCACTTCATTAATTACATCTTTATTCACATCATCATCATCTAGTGGCTGGGATTTTTAATGGGAATTCCCATGTAGAAACAGACACCGATCACGAACCTAGGCGAATAGCTCGCGTTGTGACGTTATTCGATTCAACCGGTTATTTTATCATAGCAATTAAAAAAGCAAAATCGGAAGAGACGCATATGATTATTAATGAGTTATCAGCAACTCCACATTTAATGCGCGTCTCCAACGTTCCTCTCTCTCTCAATTCCGCGACACATCCACCCAAGCCGACGAGCACAAACGAACTAAACTAACGGACGGGACGATAGATAAACTTGTCTGTCTGTTATGCGGACTTGCACAAGCACTGTTAACTGCTCAGCTGATAAATGTTAATGCTCTTGCACTGTTATTCACAACGATGGAAAATTAATGCAAAAGGTGTTTCAGTCGTAAACTCTATTTTAAATTTACTTTATATATACATATATACATATTTTGAATTCTGTCAAAATACTTTCTGGACATACTGTTGTGCATTGTTAGTATAACAAAGAGAACTTAAAGTGCTTAAGGTATTTATATTTTATTTATATTTGTGCACGCAACCATATGCACATTTTTTAATGATGATTTTTGCATTACATGTCTTGGTTTGTGGCGTTCCTCCGTTGCCTTCTTCGCATGTAGGTGGAAGACAAATGCCACATGACAATTGATAGACGCTCACCAAATCACCGGCTAGCTAGCTCGCCAGCTCACGGCTTGCTCGCGGTTGAAATGTAAACAAAACAAACCATAAGTGTTCGATGAGTGGATGCTTGAAGCAACCTGCTGATTGGCTCTCAACTCAAATCGAAGCTATGCCCTCAGGCGGCTCATTCAAGCTGTGATTCAAAGTGTTTTTATTTTGTCAATTTATCGATTCAATTGGCCTGCGCCGGCAATACAATTAGCCAGTCTCACGCAAATGCGTTTGTATTTCCAATGAGTCAAAGATCAGCACAAACTGGACAAAAGCACACAATCGCAATGAAAACGCTACAAGTCAATTATGAGCGTGCCCTTACAGTGGCTGCCATATATATGTGCTCTTATAAATAGGTAAATATTTATACCTTTGATCGTAAAGATTTTGCTTAATAAATGTAAGTGTGTTCGTTGTCCTACTTTTTGTTTGTTTTATAAATAAATACATATTATTTATAAGTCTGCCCGTAAAGTGGTTTCTATAAATATGTACATCTATACTTAGATATATGTATATGTTTGTATATTTATGCCTTAGTAAATACATGTATTCCTTGTCTTACTTTTTTCTCTGTGTAAATTACTATAAATACATATTATTTTTATATACCTATATCTGTATGTTTTGATTTGACACGTAGGGCGTTCAAAATATAGTCGTACCTTGGGTGTACGTGTTTTAAACGATAAACAGCAAATATGAGTATGATACAATATGTTGATTTGATCAAATTGATATGGAAAAAAGCATACACGAGCTTATGTTAAAAAATGTTGGGTGGTCTCGTCGTTGGGCTAATTGCTCGAAAGCATCCCAAAAACTAACAGCGCAATTGCGCAATTATAATTATGGTTATGACTTTGAAAACAATCGAATTGAATATGGCGTGCAGAGTAGTGCGAACATATCTATATATCCAAATCTGTATGTATATGTGTATGGGTGCATTTGGATTAATAAGCCCATCAAGTGCGGTTAACGATCGAGACGTGCAGCCTGTTCAGCTTAGGTTCAGGGAGCGGAAATTGTTGCATGGTATTCCCGATATTATATGCTCTTTGACATTGTCGAAGACGAGTGCTTTTATTGAAAACAAAACTGGTTTTGCGCTTAGCATTGAGCCTGAAGTGCCGGTAACTACATACCGAGATATTGGCAAAAACACCAGCAAATGCGACTCAGAAAGAAAGAAACACAAACTTGTGGGCAGCTCTCTCATTTAAATCGTCAGCCAGGCATCCAAGGTCTACAATATTGAAGATCATAATGCGTCGGATGCCAAATAAAGCGAACCTTGAGTCCCTCTGCCTGCTGTGTTCCCAAACAGATGTTCAGCTTTGTCGTACTTATCAAGAGTCACAGTTCGCACTCAAAACAAACAAACGCACATAAGTCAACTCGAATAATATTTATAAATATTTAAAGATAACTGTGAACGCGCTCACTTTGTCGATTACGCGTAAAGGTGAAGGTTTAAACGTTTAACGTATTTTCATTTAATTAATTCTGCGCGCTTGCTAGCTGGCTTTTTTAACCGCTGCCGAACTTCTTGGATAGCGAATTCGCTGAAACTGAGAAAAAGTTTTTAGCCAATTCGGCAGCGGTGAGCTTTCAGAGCTGCTCAAAAGCTTTCGCCGCCAAATGTTAACAGAAGATTGAAGTGTTATTTGGGTAAAAGCTTTTTATAAACTGAATTATAATATAATATGTATTCAAGGCTAAAACAATGATTATTTGCTAAAAAGCTTCTTGATGATGACTGAGTATTCGGAATTTAAAAGAGAGCCAAAACGAACGAAAGCAAACGTTCTCAAAGCATAAAACACATCGTTCCATTTGTGTGTGCGAGTAAATACCCATGATCTTATTCTGTGTTTTTCGGTGTTTCGTGTTTCATGTGTATCTGCATGGTATGTATATATGTATACGTATGTGCTATGGTGTACCCTGCATTTGTCACTATGACAAAATGATTTTGGCTGAATACTCAGTCATCAATCGTGCGGCCTACGAATAACTTTAGGTGCTGGCTCGGACTTTTAACTTGTGCGAAATATTTGAATATGCAGGTTCTCGTAGTGATATGATCCATTGGGGTATCCTTTGGTGTCCGTATACTTCAATGGATCATATCAATAAAGAGCCTGCTCATCAGAGCAGGCAGTTCGATTCTAAACGTCAACTCGGTTTAATCATTCATTAAACGTTTGGTAAGAGACATTGTATAAAAATATTTTTTTTAAACAAATGAAAATATTGTTTAAAACAAATAATATAACACAGAGAAGTGTTGGGCGTTTTCGAGGCCCAAAACATCGAAAGTGAAGTGAAAAGTAAAAATCTTCGTCACTGGATCTGAGTCGTCGTGGGAGAAAATTTTATTCCCCGGCAGGACATTAATAAGGCTGCAGAAGAAGGCTGCGGTAGAAGTAGAAAATCTTCGAGGAACAATAATTGAAGAGTCGTCGCTGAACAAAATTCATCGTGGGAGAGCAGGATGAGTCATCATTGAATCAAAATTTTTATATATAAACTAAACTTAAAATAATCATAAGATGACAAAAATGTTTTCGGAAAGTAGGAAAGTAGACGCATTAAAGAAGCAGGCAGTTCTAATTAATAGGCTTAATGCTATAGAGCAGGATTTTAGTCAGTTCAACCCAGAGGAGGTAGAAGAAATAAAATACTAAGTATCGAAGAAAACGAGGCTGGGGTAAAATCAGTAAAATACCATTTGAAACGAGTAATTGGAGACTCTCAATTGACATTCAAAGAAATGTCGCCATTGTTATGTCAAATAGAGGCAGTGTTGAATTCAAGACCACTGTATACATCTGAGGACGATATAGATGACCAAGGAGTATTGACTCCAGAAGATTAAAAGCCATACAGTTTGTCGGGCCTAATAATTAAGTAAATAATAACGCCGTCTCTCGGCCGGTTCTTGGCAGAATGTTCAAAAATGAACACCCTATATATCTGAGATGCTGATGGAATAATATTTATAAATATTTGAAGATAACTGTGAACGCGCTCACTTTATCGATTACGCGTACAGGTGAAGGTTTAAACGTTTAACGTATTTTCATTTAATTAATTCTGCGCGCTTGCTAGCTGGCTTTGTTAACCGCTGCCGAACTTCTTGGATAGCGAATTCGCTGAAACTGAGAAAAAGTTTTTAGCCAATTCGGCAGCGGTGAGCTTTCAGAGCTGCTCAAAAGCTTTCGCCGCCAAATGTTAACAGAAGATTGAAGTGTTATTTGGGTAAAAGCTTTTTATAAACTGAATTATAATATAATATGTATTCAAGGCTAAAACAATGATTATTTGCTAAAAAGCTTCTTATGAGTAAAGATTTTCAAAGTTAAATGCTGAAAATATACTAAGCATTAAGTTTTCCTAGCACTTCTAATAAAACCACCTTAAAAGGTACTATAATAATATCCTTATGAAGAAAAATATATACATAAATAGTTATTAAGACATTAGCCGGTAGCCAATAGTAAATACTGTGTCCTCCTGCAAGTAAGCACAATTTAGGTAGAAGATTCGTTAAATTCAGACTGTAGTCAGCTAGCTGTAAAACACAATGTTCAAAATATTAGTTCGTTCTTTAAATCCGCTCTCACGAGCACGATTGATGACTGAGTATTCGGAATTCAAAAGAGAGCCAAAACGAACGAAAGCAAACGTTCTCAGAGCATAAAACTGAAACTGAGAAAAAGTTTTTAGCCAATTCGGCAGCGGTGAGCTTTCAGAGCTGCTCAAAAGCTTTCGCCGCCAAATGTTAACAGAAGATTGAAGTGTTATTTGGGTAAAAGCTTTTTATAAACTGAATTATAATATAATATGTATTCAAGGCTAAAACAATGATTATTTGCTAAAAAGCTTCTTATGAGTAAAGATTTTCAAAGTTAAATGCTGAAAATATACTAAGCATTAAGTTTTCCTAGCACTTCTAATAAAACCACCTTAAAAGGTACTATAATAATATCCTTATGAAGAAAAATATATACATAAATAGTTATTAAGACATTAGCCGGTAGCCAATAGTAAATACTGTGTCCTCCTGCAAGTAAGCACAATTTAGGTAGAAGATTCGTTAAATTCAGACTGTAGTCAGCTAGCTGTAAAACACAATGTTCAAAATATTAGTTCGTTCTTTATAATCTTTAAAAATTGGCTGTATTCTTTGGAGGCAGTATGTATATTTATTTGTGTATTGGTTATTGTAAACTAGTTTTAACGTAATTTCCGAAAATTTGCAGACTTAATACTGTGGTTAAAGAACAGTTCGCATGAGGAAATAAATATTTCTTAGATAAATATTTTGCTTTACTTTCAATAACAGTTAATTTTCGATTTACTGAGCCGAGAGACGACTGTACTTAAGATTTTAGTACTGTTTAAATGCATAACTTCAGTGAATATCCTTATAGTTAGAATATCAATGTTGTGATGATCTCGGGGGACAACTGACGTAATTTCACTGCTTTGTGTCCGTTTGTCCCCAGATGCATTCTAAAAATAAACAGAATTGAATGAATAATAGTACAAGCCAGGAATTAAACCTTTTCAATCAGCACAGGAACATCAAGAGATTGCGATTACCTAATGCAAGATATTTGGCCCCCTCACTTTACCACCACCATTCCTTTCTTGCAACGCAATTCCTTCTTCTTCGGAAAGGTCGTCAGCTATTCCACGAATACTTTATGAGAAGGAGGAAGAATCAAAAATTACAAAAATGTACATTGATCTATTCTATCTGTTACTCTCCCACTTACCGATTCGAAATGAGTGTCAACACACTGCGCTTTAGAACGAAAAGTACGAATATAATGATTCCCTGGGCACAGTTAATGTAATCAAAACACACAAAGATTTTCTCAAGCGGAGTCCACTCCAATCCTTGCGCCAGATATGAGAAGATTTCAATGGTCCAAGTCACGCCCATAATGACAAATAGACGCGCAAATAGAATGTAGCTATTTATGGAGATTTGAAATCAATATTGAAATTTTCTTTAAAGCATTTCTCCAACACCTCTCACCTGCGCTTATTGGATTTGTGCGATTGTTCTTGTTCCTCCGCTGTCGCAGCGACCTGAAGCTCCCTCTTTAGCTCCACAATTCGTCGAGCCTATAGTACAGAGAATGTTATGAAGGTTTGGATTGTCAATAAAAATCAGATCGAAATTCTCATAGTCATTCAGAAAATTAAATATATCTTACCGTTAGCGTAAACATTACCAAGTTGAAAATGACCTGAAGCGCCATTGGACCATAGAAATAAAGCATCGCTGACCAATCCTCAACTGTAAACATTAATATATATATATATATTTGAATAGTTCTCTTCTGGCGATCAGCTCTATGGCCAAACTCACCATGAATCCAACAATTGTAATCGGAAACCCTCGGCCTCCACTGTTCTTGCTCTTCATTATCTTCATCCAAGACTTGGTCGAGTACTATTATGGTAATCGTTAGAAGAGCAGCAACTCCCCAAGCATATATGCTATAGATTAAGAAACGATATTTGGGCGTATATCGTTGAACATTGTAGTTATTGTCACGAAAACTTGTCCACAGATCATAGCTGATGACAGTCAGCCAAAGGAAGCCAGCCATTACGGCATAGTAGCCCACATAGCCTGGATGGATAGATCTTAATAATAATTGGGATTAAACTCTGTAATACATACCATTTGTCATACAGCCCGCTTTTGTCGAGACTTCTCCCCAAACATCGACTAGCAGCAATGTAAATGCCAAAGCTATGCAAATCATATAGCAGATGAAACAATAGCCGTGCAGATTCCTTAGTTTCGGCAGCCAAAGGTAAACGATAATTGTAAGGATTAAACAGATTATCGAGAGCACCTTAACTGAAAGCGATTGTAGACAAAGTTAACCAATTTAGCCAAACACATTAACTAATAAATTATTATTGTTTTGCCTACGTGTGTGTTTGAGCCATTCACTTGCAGGTGGCTGACTGCAAAGATGGGGCACTAGCATTACTTCCTGCTCATCTCCGTTGACCTTGATTGGATGAGGCTGCAAACAGTATTGCTGCTTCGACATATTTACTTTATCGTACTGACGTTGTAAAGTTCCATCCTAAAAAAGGGGGATTTTATATATTTGCTGCACACTTCATAATTAATTCTAGTCAAACCTCGAACAGTGTCCAATTGTGATGGTCATAATTCTTAGCATCCATCGCATAATGTGCCGCGCAAGGAACGGGCAGATGTCGTTGTACGATGAAATCATCAAGTATGTGTTTATTCACCTGGCTGCCATTCCTTAGAGTAATGCTCACATAGGGATCAAGGTCAACTGCCTTGCTTATGTGGCCGCTGCAGGTGCGTACACTCTCGACCAGAAACAGATTCATATGACAACAGAATCGCAGGCAGGTGCCCAGTTTACAGGCACATCCTCGCAGGTGCTTTTTCACCGGCTCCTTTTCACCATCCACCAGAATTTCGTAGTCATATTCACCAGTTTGATTGGCTGGAATTATCAGATTCTCGTATTGATATGATCCATTGGGATATCCATAGGTGCCCGTTAAGTCAACTGTATCAAAGTAATCACATCCTGGTATGTCGGCCACTACAAACTCTGTAATTATCAGCACTAGCA
>JAWNLA010000058.1:0-108008 GCA_035041605.1 Drosophila atroscutellata
GATGCTACCGCGGAAGGCTGTGCTGTATCTTGTGTTACTGTTTAACTCCATACTGAGGTTAGAGCATTATAGCAGTGAAAAAATGCTGGGATTACGATGATTTTGAAGCCTGGCAAACCTATTGAGAATGTCTCCTCAGTGTATCTCGTTCATAAGCCATTCGTCTGTTTTTTCGAAGCAGTTTGAAAGAGTGCGTATGCGAAGGCTTTTTGAGTGTAAAGATTTTGTCAATGCTGGACCGAGTCACCAGTTTGGTTTCAGGAAGGAGCACAGTGCAGAACAGCAGCTTGCTCGTGTGGCACAGTTCATCCTTGGAGCTTTTGAAAGACGACAGTATTGCTCTGCTGTGTTCATTGACATCAGTGAGGCAATTGACAGAGTGTGGCATGAGGGACCTCTGTGTAAGTTGATCAGGCTGCTGCCGCCAAATTTGTACGAAGTCCTACGCAGCTACTTGAGTAATCGTAGCTTTGTTGTAAATACTGGTAGTCTGAGGTCTAAATATGGGAGCTGTTGACTGTATTTTTACAGTCGTCAGTATCTCCCAACGTTCCGTTGTGAACAAACCTAAAAACCAGGGAACACCCAATCTAATAAGCTGCGCTTCTCGCCGATGGGTGATGATATCGTGTGTGGCAACGCAGATGGCATTATCTTTGTGACAAATATTCAGTCAGGTGTCCGAGTGATCCATTACAAGCGGCATGCCACCTATCTGACTACTCTGTGCTTTATGAACAGCAACGATCCAAATGTGTTCATTCGTTGGCTGCGCAGATTGTTTGATGAAGGCGATCGACCTTCGCTCACGGACTCCGATTTAGTACTTGGTGCACAAGGGGGCTCCATTACATACCTTGATCCGCGCAACGATGGCAACCAGTGGCAGGGATACAGAATGTCATGTCTGGGACATACGAAAAATCCACAAGAGTATACATCCGAAAGTGTCAAATAAGAACCTAATGGATTATTCCAAGTATTATTGCGTTAAATTCTCGACCTTGGAGCAAACTGGAATGCGTTTCATTTACACCTGTTTGGGGCGACGTATCAAGATTCATGACTTACTAACGTACCCAGCAGTTGAGAGCTATTGTGGAGGAAAAGATACAACTAGTTTGAACATCGAGGATGCAGTTGACATATTCAATAGAAACATTTATGAGGCTACAAAATTTGCAACAACGTCGCAGCCTCGGCAAAAATAGCGGGGCAATACATCCTGTCAGCGGTTGACCCTTGACAATGAGACGAGGAGATTGCTGCAGCTTAAGCGTCAGTACAAGCGTGAGCTCCTGGTCTTTCGTACGCCGTCTGCTAGACAGAGACATAGACAGGCTCAAAATCGCCTTGGGAAAATGCTAATATTGCTGAAGGTTAATTACCTTAACAATTTGATCAAACAAATTGATGTGCAAGATCGTTACAAGATGCAGAAGTTATGGAGACTGACGCAAACTTTGAAGCGGCAGATGGCGCCTAACTGGCCGCTTAGGGTGCACTCTGTTGTTGGTGTAGGTTGTGTTGCTGGTAAGCCAACCTGGACGCGGACCAGTCCAGAGAAAGCTGAAGAATTTGTTATTCACCTTGAGCAACGCTTCAAGCCTAACTATTTAAACTAGAGAGAGAGATCGGAAGAAGATTGTTGATGAACTGCAGCTTCTGCAATTGCAGCAACAGCAGAGACAAATGGCTGGTGGTGGCGGTGCGTCTGGCACCCCATTGCTCTTTTGACCTGTTACTCTTGATGAGGTTTTGCTGGAGATCAAGTCCCTGGTTTTGAAGAAATCCCCTGGAATGGACAATATTGATAATCATGCTATTAAGATGCTACCGCGGAAGGCTGTGCTGTATCTTGTGTTACTGTTTAACTCCATACTGAGGTTAGAGCATTATAGCAGTGAAAAAATGCTGGGATTACGATGATTTTGAAGCCTGGCAAACCTATTGAGAATGTCTCCTCAGTGTGTCTCGTTCATAAGCCATTCGTCTGTTTTTTCGAAGCAGTTTGAAAGAGTGCGTATGCGAAGGCTTTTTGAGTGTAAAGATTTTGTCAATGCTGTACCGAGTCACCAGTTTGGTTTCAGGAAGGAGCACAGTGCAGAACAGCAGCTTGCTCGTGTGGCACAGTTCATCCTTGGAGCTTTTGAAAGGCGACAGTATTGCTCTGCTGTGTTCATTGACATCAGTGAGGCAATTGACAGAGTGTGGCATGAGGGACCTCTGTGTAAGTTGATCAATCTGCTGCCGCCAAATTTGTACGAAGTCCTACGCAGCTACTTGAGTAATCGTAGCTTTGTTGTAAATACTGGTAGTCTGAGGTCTAAATATGGGAGCTGTTGACTGTATTTTTACAGTCGTCAGTATCTCCCAACGTTCCGTTGTGAACAAACCTAAAAACCAGGGAACACCCAATCTAATAAGCTGCGCTTCTCGCCGATGGGTGATGATATCGTGTGTGGCAACGCAGATGGCATTATCTTTGTGACAAATATTCAGTCAGGTGTCCAAGTGATCCATTACAAGCGGCATGCCACCTATCTGACTACTCTGTGCTTTATGAACAGCAACGATCCAAATGTGTTCATTCGTTGGCTGCGCAGATTGTTTGATGAAGGCGATCGACCTTCGCTCACGGACTCCGATTTAGTACTTGGTGCACAAGGGGGCTCCATTACATACCTTGATCCGCGCAACGATGGCAACCAGTGGCAGGGATACAGAATGTCATGTCTGGGACATACGAAAAATCCACAAGAGTATACATCCGAAAGTGTCAAATAAGAACCTAATGGATTATTCCAAGTATTATTGCGTTAAATTCTCGACCTTGGAGCAAACTGGAATGCGTTTCATTTACACCTGTTTGGGGCGACGTATCAAGATTCATGACTTACTAACGTACCCAGCAGTTGAGAGCTATTGTGGAGGAAAAGATACAACTAGTTTGAACATCGAGGATGCAGTTGACATATTCAATAGAAACATTTATGAGGCTACAAAATTTGCAACAACGTCGCAGCTTCGGCAAAAATAGCGGGGCAATACATCCTATCAGCGGTTGACCCTTGACAATGATACGAGGAGATTGCTGCAGCTTAAGCGTCAGTACAAGCGTGAGCTCCTGGTCTTTCGTACGCCGTCTGCTAGACAGAGACATAGACAGGCTCAAAATCGCCTTGGGAAAATGCTAATATTGCTGAAGGTTAATTACCTTAACAATTTGATCAAACAAATTGATGTGCAAGATCGTTACAAGATGCAGAAGTTATGGAGACTGACGCAAACTTTGAAGCGGCAGATGGCGCCTAACTGGCCGCTTAGGGTGCACTCTGTTGTTGGTGTAGGTTGTGTTGCTGGTAAGCCAACCTGGACGCGGACCAGTCCAGAGAAAGCTGAAGAATTTGTTATTCACCTTGAGCAACGCTTCAAGCCTAACTATTTAAACTAGAGAGAGAGATCGGAAGAAGATTGTTGATGAACTGCAGCTTCTGCAATTGCAGCAACAGCAGAGACAAATGGCTGGTGGTGGCGGTGCGTCTGGCACCCCATTGCTCTTTTGACCTGTTACTCTTGATGAGGTTTTGCTGGAGATCAAGTCCCTGGTTTTGAAGAAATCCCCTGGAATGGAAAATATTGATAATCATGCTATTAAGATGCTACCGCGGAAGGCTGTGCTGTATCTTGTGTTACTGTTTAACTCCATACTGAGGTTAGAGCATTATAGCAGTGAAAAAATGCTGGGATTACGATGATTTTGAAGCCTGGCAAACCTATTGAGAATGTCTCCTCAGTGTATCTCGTTCATAAGCCATTCGTCTGTTTTTTCGAAGCAGTTTGAAAGAGTGCGTATGCGAAGGCTTTTTGAGTGTAAAGATTTTGTCAATGCTGGACCGAGTCACCAGTTTGGTTTCAGGAAGGAGCACAGTGCAGAACAGCAGCTTGCTCGTGTGGCACAGTTCATCCTTGGAGCTTTTGAAAGACGACAGTATTGCTCTGCTGTGTTCATTGACATCAGTGAGGCAATTGACAGAGTGTGGCATGAGGGACCTCTGTGTAAGTTGATCAGGCTGCTGCCGCCAAATTTGTACGAAGTCCTACGCAGCTACTTGAGTAATCGTAGCTTTGTTGTAAATACTGGTAGTCTGAGGTCTAAATATGGGAGCTGTTGACTGTATTTTTACAGTCGTCAGTATCTCCCAACGTTCCGTTGTGAACAAACCTAAAAACCAGGGAACACCCAATCTAATAAGCTGCGCTTCTCGCCGATGGGTGATGATATCGTGTGTGGCAACGCAGATGGCATTATCTTTGTGACAAATATTCAGTCAGGTGTCCAAGTGATCCATTACAAGCGGCATGCCACCTATCTGACTACTCTGTGCTTTATGAACAGCAACGATCCAAATGTGTTCATTCGTTGGCTGCGCAGATTGTTTGATGAAGGCGATCGACCTTCGCTCACGGACTCCGATTTAGTACTTGGTGCACAAGGGGGCTCCATTACATACCTTGATCCGCGCAACGATGGCAACCAGTGGCAGGGATACAGAATGTCATGTCTGGGACATACGAAAAATCCACAAGAGTATACATCCGAAAGTGTCAAATAAGAACCTAATGGATTATTCCAAGTATTATTGCGTTAAATTCTCGACCTTGGAGCAAACTGGAATGCGTTTCATTTACACCTGTTTGGGGCGACGTATCAAGATTCATGACTTACTAACGTACCCAGCAGTTGAGAGCTATTGTGGAGGAAAAGATACAACTAGTTTGAACATCGAGGATGCAGTTGACATATTCAATAGAAACATTTATGAGGCTACAAAATTTGCAACAACGTCGCAGCTTCGGCAAAAATAGCGGGGCAATACATCCTATCAGCGGTTGACCCTTGACAATGATACGAGGAGATTGCTGCAGCTTAAGCGTCAGTACAAGCGTGAGCTCCTGGTCTTTCGTACGCCGTCTGCTAGACAGAGACATAGACAGGCTCAAAATCGCCTTGGGAAAATGCTAATATTGCTGAAGGTTAATTACCTTAACAATTTGATCAAACAAATTGATGTGCAAGATCGTTACAAGATGCAGAAGTTATGGAGACTGACGCAAACTTTGAAGCGGCAGATGGCGCCTAACTGGCCGCTTAGGGTGCACTCTGTTGTTGGTGTAGGTTGTGTTGCTGGTAAGCCAACCTGGACGCGGACCAGTCCAGAGAAAGCTGAAGAATTTGTTATTCACCTTGAGCAACGCTTCAAGCCTAACTATTTAAACTAGAGAGAGAGATCGGAAGAAGATTGTTGATGAACTGCAGCTTCTGCAATTGCAGCAACAGCAGAGACAAATGGCTGGTGGTGGCGGTGCGTCTGGCACCCCATTGCTCTTTTGACCTGTTACTCTTGATGAGGTTTTGCTGGAGATCAAGTCCCTGGTTTTGAAGAAATCCCCTGGAATGGACAATATTGATAATCATGCTATTAAGATGCTACCGCGGAAGGCTGTGCTGTATCTTGTGTTACTGTTTAACTCCATACTGAGGTTAGAGCATTATAGCAGTGAAAAAATGCTGGGATTACGATGATTTTGAAGCCTGGCAAACCTATTGAGAATGTCTCCTCAGTGTATCTCGTTCATAAGCCATTCGTCTGTTTTTTCGAAGCAGTTTGAAAGAGTGCGTATGCGAAGGCTTTTTGAGTGTAAAGATTTTGTCAATGCTGGACCGAGTCACCAGTTTGGTTTCAGGAAGGAGCACAGTGCAGAACAGCAGCTTGCTCGTGTGGCACAGTTCATCCTTGGAGCTTTTGAAAGACGACAGTATTGCTCTGCTGTGTTCATTGACATCAGTGAGGCAATTGACAGAGTGTGGCATGAGGGACCTCTGTGTAAGTTGATCAGGCTGCTGCCGCCAAATTTGTACGAAGTCCTACGCAGCTACTTGAGTAATCGTAGCTTTGTTGTAAATACTGGTAGTCTGAGGTCTAAATATGGGAGCTGTTGACTGTATTTTTACAGTCGTCAGTATCTCCCAACGTTCCGTTGTGAACAAACCTAAAAACCAGGGAACACCCAATCTAATAAGCTGCGCTTCTCGCCGATGGGTGATGATATCGTGTGTGGCAACGCAGATGGCATTATCTTTGTGACAAATATTCAGTCAGGTGTCCAAGTGATCCATTACAAGCGGCATGCCACCTATCTGACTACTCTGTGCTTTATGAACAGCAACGATCCAAATGTGTTCATTCGTTGGCTGCGCAGATTGTTTGATGAAGGCGATCGACCTTCGCTCACGGACTCCGATTTAGTACTTGGTGCACAAGGGGGCTCCATTACATACCTTGATCCGCGCAACGATGGCAACCAGTGGCAGGGATACAGAATGTCATGTCTGGGACATACGAAAAATCCACAAGAGTATACATCCGAAAGTGTCAAATAAGAACCTAATGGATTATTCCAAGTATTATTGCGTTAAATTCTCGACCTTGGAGCAAACTGGAATGCGTTTCATTTACACCTGTTTGGGGCGACGTATCAAGATTCATGACTTACTAACGTACCCAGCAGTTGAGAGCTATTGTGGAGGAAAAGATACAACTAGTTTGAACATCGAGGATGCAGTTGACATATTCAATAGAAACATTTATGAGGCTACAAAATTTGCAACAACGTCGCAGCCTCGGCAAAAATAGCGGGGCAATACATCCTGTCAGCGGTTGACCCTTGACAATGAGACGAGGAGATTGCTGCAGCTTAAGCGTCAGTACAAGCGTGAGCTCCTGGTCTTTCGTACGCCGTCTGCTAGACAGAGACATAGACAGGCTCAAAATCGCCTTGGGAAAATGCTAATATTGCTGAAGGTTAATTACCTTAACAATTTGATCAAACAAATTGATGTGCAAGATCGTTACAAGATGCAGAAGTTATGGAGACTGACGCAAACTTTGAAGCGGCAGATGGCGCCTAACTGGCCGCTTAGGGTGCACTCTGTTGTTGGTGTAGGTTGTGTTGCTGGTAAGCCAACCTGGACGCGGACCAGTCCAGAGAAAGCTGAAGAATTTGTTATTCACCTTGAGCAACGCTTCAAGCCTAACTATTTAAACTAGAGAGAGAGATCGGAAGAAGATTGTTGATGAACTGCAGCTTCTGCAATTGCAGCAACAGCAGAGACAAATGGCTGGTGGTGGCGGTGCGTCTGGCACCCCATTGCTCTTTTGACCTGTTACTCTTGATGAGGTTTTGCTGGAGATCAAGTCCCTGGTTTTGAAGAAATCCCCTGGAATGGACAATATTGATAATCATGCTATTAAGATGCTACCGCGGAAGGCTGTGCTGTATCTTGTGTTACTGTTTAACTCCATACTGAGGTTAGAGCATTATAGCAGTGAAAAAATGCTGGGATTACGATGATTTTGAAGCCTGGCAAACCTATTGAGAATGTCTCCTCAGTGTATCTCGTTCATAAGCCATTCGTCTGTTTTTTCGAAGCAGTTTGAAAGAGTGCGTATGCGAAGGCTTTTTGAGTGTAAAGATTTTGTCAATGCTGGACCGAGTCACCAGTTTGGTTTCAGGAAGGAGCACAGTGCAGAACAGCAGCTTGCTCGTGTGGCACAGTTCATCCTTGGAGCTTTTGAAAGACGACAGTATTGCTCTGCTGTGTTCATTGACATCAGTGAGGCAATTGACAGAGTGTGGCATGAGGGACCTCTGTGTAAGTTGATCAGGCTGCTGCCGCCAAATTTGTACGAAGTCCTACGCAGCTACTTGAGTAATCGTAGCTTTGTTGTAAATACTGGTAGTCTGAGGTCTAAATATGGGAGCTGTTGACTGTATTTTTACAGTCGTCAGTATCTCCCAACGTTCCGTTGTGAACAAACCTAAAAACCAGGGAACACCCAATCTAATAAGCTGCGCTTCTCGCCGATGGGTGATGATATCGTGTGTGGCAACGCAGATGGCATTATCTTTGTGACAAATATTCAGTCAGGTGTCCAAGTGATCCATTACAAGCGGCATGCCACCTATCTGACTACTCTGTGCTTTATGAACAGCAACGATCCAAATGTGTTCATTCGTTGGCTGCGCAGATTGTTTGATGAAGGCGATCGACCTTCGCTCACGGACTCCGATTTAGTACTTGGTGCACAAGGGGGCTCCATTACATACCTTGATCCGCGCAACGATGGCAACCAGTGGCAGGGATACAGAATGTCATGTCTGGGACATACGAAAAATCCACAAGAGTATACATCCGAAAGTGTCAAATAAGAACCTAATGGATTATTCCAAGTATTATTGCGTTAAATTCTCGACCTTGGAGCAAACTGGAATGCGTTTCATTTACACCTGTTTGGGGCGACGTATCAAGATTCATGACTTACTAACGTACCCAGCAGTTGAGAGCTATTGTGGAGGAAAAGATACAACTAGTTTGAACATCGAGGATGCAGTTGACATATTCAATAGAAACATTTATGAGGCTACAAAATTTGCAACAACGTCGCAGCCTCGGCAAAAATAGCGGGGCAATACATCCTGTCAGCGGTTGACCCTTGACAATGAGACGAGGAGATTGCTGCAGCTTAAGCGTCAGTACAAGCGTGAGCTCCTGGTCTTTCGTACGCCGTCTGCTAGACAGAGACATAGACAGGCTCAAAATCGCCTTGGGAAAATGCTAATATTGCTGAAGGTTAATTACCTTAACAATTTGATCAAACAAATTGATGTGCAAGATCGTTACAAGATGCAGAAGTTATGGAGACTGACGCAAACTTTGAAGCGGCAGATGGCGCCTAACTGGCCGCTTAGGGTGCACTCTGTTGTTGGTGTAGGTTGTGTTGCTGGTAAGCCAACCTGGACGCGGACCAGTCCAGAGAAAGCTGAAGAATTTGTTATTCACCTTGAGCAACGCTTCAAGCCTAACTATTTAAACTAGAGAGAGAGATCGGAAGAAGATTGTTGATGAACTGCAGCTTCTGCAATTGCAGCAACAGCAGAGACAAATGGCTGGTGGTGGCGGTGCGTCTGGCACCCCATTGCTCTTTTGACCTGTTACTCTTGATGAGGTTTTGCTGGAGATCAAGTCCCTGGTTTTGAAGAAATCCCCTGGAATGGACAATATTGATAATCATGCTATTAAGATGCTACCGCGGAAGGCTGTGCTGTATCTTGTGTTACTGTTTAACTCCATACTGAGGTTAGAGCATTATAGCAGTGAAAAAATGCTGGGATTACGATGATTTTGAAGCCTGGCAAACCTATTGAGAATGTCTCCTCAGTGTATCTCGTTCATAAGCCATTCGTCTGTTTTTTCGAAGCAGTTTGAAAGAGTGCGTATGCGAAGGCTTTTTGAGTGTAAAGATTTTGTCAATGCTGGACCGAGTCACCAGTTTGGTTTCAGGAAGGAGCACAGTGCAGAACAGCAGCTTGCTCGTGTGGCACAGTTCATCCTTGGAGCTTTTGAAAGACGACAGTATTGCTCTGCTGTGTTCATTGACATCAGTGAGGCAATTGACAGAGTGTGGCATGAGGGACCTCTGTGTAAGTTGATCAGGCTGCTGCCGCCAAATTTGTACGAAGTCCTACGCAGCTACTTGAGTAATCGTAGCTTTGTTGTAAATACTGGTAGTCTGAGGTCTAAATATGGGAGCTGTTGACTGTATTTTTACAGTCGTCAGTATCTCCCAACGTTCCGTTGTGAACAAACCTAAAAACCAGGGAACACCCAATCTAATAAGCTGCGCTTCTCGCCGATGGGTGATGATATCGTGTGTGGCAACGCAGATGGCATTATCTTTGTGACAAATATTCAGTCAGGTGTCCAAGTGATCCATTACAAGCGGCATGCCACCTATCTGACTACTCTGTGCTTTATGAACAGCAACGATCCAAATGTGTTCATTCGTTGGCTGCGCAGATTGTTTGATGAAGGCGATCGACCTTCGCTCACGGACTCCGATTTAGTACTTGGTGCACAAGGGGGCTCCATTACATACCTTGATCCGCGCAACGATGGCAACCAGTGGCAGGGATACAGAATGTCATGTCTGGGACATACGAAAAATCCACAAGAGTATACATCCGAAAGTGTCAAATAAGAACCTAATGGATTATTCCAAGTATTATTGCGTTAAATTCTCGACCTTGGAGCAAACTGGAATGCGTTTCATTTACACCTGTTTGGGGCGACGTATCAAGATTCATGACTTACTAACGTACCCAGCAGTTGAGAGCTATTGTGGAGGAAAAGATACAACTAGTTTGAACATCGAGGATGCAGTTGACATATTCAATAGAAACATTTATGAGGCTACAAAATTTGCAACAACGTCGCAGCTTCGGCAAAAATAGCGGGGCAATACATCCTGTCAGCGGTTGACCCTTGACAATGATACGAGGAGATTGCTGCAGCTTAAGCGTCAGTACAAGCGTGAGCTCCTGGTCTTTCGTACGCCGTCTGCTAGACAGAGACATAGACAGGCTCAAAATCGCCTTGGGAAAATGCTAATATTGCTGAAGGTTAATTACCTTAACAATTTGATCAAACAAATTGATGTGCAAGATCGTTACAAGATGCAGAAGTTATGGAGACTGACGCAAACTTTGAAGCGGCAGATGGCGCCTAACTGGCCGCTTAGGGTGCACTCTGTTGTTGGTGTAGGTTGTGTTGCTGGTAAGCCAACCTGGACGCGGACCAGTCCAGAGAAAGCTGAAGAATTTGTTATTCACCTTGAGCAACGCTTCAAGCCTAACTATTTAAACTAGAGAGAGAGATCGGAAGAAGATTGTTGATGAACTGCAGCTTCTGCAATTGCAGCAACAGCAGAGACAAATGGCTGGTGGTGGCGGTGCGTCTGGCACCCCATTGCTCTTTTGACCTGTTACTCTTGATGAGGTTTTGCTGGAGATCAAGTCCCTGGTTTTGAAGAAATCCCCTGGAATGGACAATATTGATAATCATGCTATTAAGATGCTACCGCGGAAGGCTGTGCTGTATCTTGTGTTACTGTTTAACTCCATACTGAGGTTAGAGCATTATAGCAGTGAAAAAATGCTGGGATTACGATGATTTTGAAGCCTGGCAAACCTATTGAGAATGTCTCCTCAGTGTATCTCGTTCATAAGCCATTCGTCTGTTTTTTCGAAGCAGTTTGAAAGAGTGCGTATGCGAAGGCTTTTTGAGTGTAAAGATTTTGTCAATGCTGGACCGAGTCACCAGTTTGGTTTCAGGAAGGAGCACAGTGCAGAACAGCAGCTTGCTCGTGTGGCACAGTTCATCCTTGGAGCTTTTGAAAGACGACAGTATTGCTCTGCTGTGTTCATTGACATCAGTGAGGCAATTGACAGAGTGTGGCATGAGGGACCTCTGTGTAAGTTGATCAGGCTGCTGCCGCCAAATTTGTACGAAGTCCTACGCAGCTACTTGAGTAATCGTAGCTTTGTTGTAAATACTGGTAGTCTGAGGTCTAAATATGGGAGCTGTTGACTGTATTTTTACAGTCGTCAGTATCTCCCAACGTTCCGTTGTGAACAAACCTAAAAACCAGGGAACACCCAATCTAATAAGCTGCGCTTCTCGCCGATGGGTGATGATATCGTGTGTGGCAACGCAGATGGCATTATCTTTGTGACAAATATTCAGTCAGGTGTCCAAGTGATCCATTACAAGCGGCATGCCACCTATCTGACTACTCTGTGCTTTATGAACAGCAACGATCCAAATGTGTTCATTCGTTGGCTGCGCAGATTGTTTGATGAAGGCGATCGACCTTCGCTCACGGACTCCGATTTAGTACTTGGTGCACAAGGGGGCTCCATTACATACCTTGATCCGCGCAACGATGGCAACCAGTGGCAGGGATACAGAATGTCATGTCTGGGACATACGAAAAATCCACAAGAGTATACATCCGAAAGTGTCAAATAAGAACCTAATGGATTATTCCAAGTATTATTGCGTTAAATTCTCGACCTTGGAGCAAACTGGAATGCGTTTCATTTACACCTGTTTGGGGCGACGTATCAAGATTCATGACT
This sequence comes from Drosophila atroscutellata, assembly GCA_035041605.1. NCBI lineage: Eukaryota > Metazoa > Arthropoda > Insecta > Diptera > Drosophilidae > Drosophila > Drosophila atroscutellata. The sequence goes on from JAWNLA010000058.1 coordinate 12,043, forward strand.
TACTAACGTACCCAGCAGTTGAGAGCTATTGTGGAGGAAAAGATACAACTAGTTTGAACATCGAGGATGCAGTTGACATATTCAATAGAAACATTTATGAGGCTACAAAATTTGCAACAACGTCGCAGCTTCGGCAAAAATAGCGGGGCAATACATCCTATCAGCGGTTGACCCTTGACAATGATACGAGGAGATTGCTGCAGCTTAAGCGTCAGTACAAGCGTGAGCTCCTGGTCTTTCGTACGCCGTCTGCTAGACAGAGACATAGACAGGCTCAAAATCGCCTTGGGAAAATGCTAATATTGCTGAAGGTTAATTACCTTAACAATTTGATCAAACAAATTGATGTGCAAGATCGTTACAAGATGCAGAAGTTATGGAGACTGACGCAAACTTTGAAGCGGCAGATGGCGCCTAACTGGCCGCTTAGGGTGCACTCTGTTGTTGGTGTAGGTTGTGTTGCTGGTAAGCCAACCTGGACGCGGACCAGTCCAGAGAAAGCTGAAGAATTTGTTATTCACCTTGAGCAACGCTTCAAGCCTAACTATTTAAACTAGAGAGAGAGATCGGAAGAAGATTGTTGATGAACTGCAGCTTCTGCAATTGCAGCAACAGCAGAGACAAATGGCTGGTGGTGGCGGTGCGTCTGGCACCCCATTGCTCTTTTGACCTGTTACTCTTGATGAGGTTTTGCTGGAGATCAAGTCCCTGGTTTTGAAGAAATCCCCTGGAATGGACAATATTGATAATCATGCTATTAAGATGCTACCGCGGAAGGCTGTGCTGTATCTTGTGTTACTGTTTAACTCCATACTGAGGTTAGAGCATTATAGCAGTGAAAAAATGCTGGGATTACGATGATTTTGAAGCCTGGCAAACCTATTGAGAATGTCTCCTCAGTGTATCTCGTTCATAAGCCATTCGTCTGTTTTTTCGAAGCAGTTTGAAAGAGTGCGTATGCGAAGGCTTTTTGAGTGTAAAGATTTTGTCAATGCTGGACCGAGTCACCAGTTTGGTTTCAGGAAGGAGCACAGTGCAGAACAGCAGCTTGCTCGTGTGGCACAGTTCATCCTTGGAGCTTTTGAAAGACGACAGTATTGCTCTGCTGTGTTCATTGACATCAGTGAGGCAATTGACAGAGTGTGGCATGAGGGACCTCTGTGTAAGTTGATCAGGCTGCTGCCGCCAAATTTGTACGAAGTCCTACGCAGCTACTTGAGTAATCGTAGCTTTGTTGTAAATACTGGTAGTCTGAGGTCTAAATATGGGATCTGTTGACTGTATTTTTACAGTCGTCAGTATCTCCCAACGTTCCGTTGTGAACAAACCTAAAAACCAGGGAACACCCAATCTAATAAGCTGCGCTTCTCGCCGATGGGTGATGATATCGTGTGTGGCAACGCAGATGGCATTATCTTTGTGACAAATATTCAGTCAGGTGTCCAAGTGATCCATTACAAGCGGCATGCCACCTATCTGACTACTCTGTGCTTTATGAACAGCAACGATCCAAATGTGTTCATTCGTTGGCTGCGCAGATTGTTTGATGAAGGCGATCGACCTTCGCTCACGGACTCCGATTTAGTACTTGGTGCACAAGGGGGCTCCATTACATACCTTGATCCGCGCAACGATGGCAACCAGTGGCAGGGATACAGAATGTCATGTCTGGGACATACGAAAAATCCACAAGAGTATACATCCGAAAGTGTCAAATAAGAACCTAATGGATTATTCCAAGTATTATTGCGTTAAATTCTCGACCTTGGAGCAAACTGGAATGCGTTTCATTTACACCTGTTTGGGGCGACGTATCAAGATTCATGACTTACTAACGTACCCAGCAGTTGAGAGCTATTGTGGAGGAAAAGATACAACTAGTTTGAACATCGAGGATGCAGTTGACATATTCAATAGAAACATTTATGAGGCTACAAAATTTGCAACAACGTCGCAGCTTCGGCAAAAATAGCGGGGCAATACATCCTGTCAGCGGTTGACCCTTGACAATGATACGAGGAGATTGCTGCAGCTTAAGCGTCAGTACAAGCGTGAGCTCCTGGTCTTTCGTACGCCGTCTGCTAGACAGAGACATAGACAGGCTCAAAATCGCCTTGGGAAAATGCTAATATTGCTGAAGGTTAATTACCTTAACAATTTGATCAAACAAATTGATGTGCAAGATCGTTACAAGATGCAGAAGTTATGGAGACTGACGCAAACTTTGAAGCGGCAGATGGCGCCTAACTGGCCGCTTAGGGTGCACTCTGTTGTTGGTGTAGGTTGTGTTGCTGGTAAGCCAACCTGGACGCGGACCAGTCCAGAGAAAGCTGAAGAATTTGTTATTCACCTTGAGCAACGCTTCAAGCCTAACTATTTAAACTAGAGAGAGAGATCGGAAGAAGATTGTTGATGAACTGCAGCTTCTGCAATTGCAGCAACAGCAGAGACAAATGGCTGGTGGTGGCGGTGCGTCTGGCACCCCATTGCTCTTTTGACCTGTTACTCTTGATGAGGTTTTGCTGGAGATCAAGTCCCTGGTTTTGAAGAAATCCCCTGGAATGGACAATATTGATAATCATGCTATTAAGATGCTACCGCGGAAGGCTGTGCTGTATCTTGTGTTACTGTTTAACTCCATACTGAGGTTAGAGCATTATAGCAGTGAAAAAATGCTGGGATTACGATGATTTTGAAGCCTGGCAAACCTATTGAGAATGTCTCCTCAGTGTATCTCGTTCATAAGCCATTCGTCTGTTTTTTCGAAGCAGTTTGAAAGAGTGCGTATGCGAAGGCTTTTTGAGTGTAAAGATTTTGTCAATGCTGGACCGAGTCACCAGTTTGGTTTCAGGAAGGAGCACAGTGCAGAACAGCAGCTTGCTCGTGTGGCACAGTTCATCCTTGGAGCTTTTGAAAGACGACAGTATTGCTCTGCTGTGTTCATTGACATCAGTGAGGCAATTGACAGAGTGTGGCATGAGGGACCTCTGTGTAAGTTGATCAGGCTGCTGCCGCCAAATTTGTACGAAGTCCTACGCAGCTACTTGAGTAATCGTAGCTTTGTTGTAAATACTGGTAGTCTGAGGTCTAAATATGGGAGCTGTTGACTGTATTTTTACAGTCGTCAGTATCTCCCAACGTTCCGTTGTGAACAAACCTAAAAACCAGGGAACACCCAATCTAATAAGCTGCGCTTCTCGCCGATGGGTGATGATATCGTGTGTGGCAACGCAGATGGCATTATCTTTGTGACAAATATTCAGTCAGGTGTCCAAGTGATCCATTACAAGCGGCATGCCACCTATCTGACTACTCTGTGCTTTATGAACAGCAACGATCCAAATGTGTTCATTCGTTGGCTGCGCAGATTGTTTGATGAAGGCGATCGACCTTCGCTCACGGACTCCGATTTAGTACTTGGTGCACAAGGGGGCTCCATTACATACCTTGATCCGCGCAACGATGGCAACCAGTGGCAGGGATACAGAATGTCATGTCTGGGACATACGAAAAATCCACAAGAGTATACATCCGAAAGTGTCAAATAAGAACCTAATGGATTATTCCAAGTATTATTGCGTTAAATTCTCGACCTTGGAGCAAACTGGAATGCGTTTCATTTACACCTGTTTGGGGCGACGTATCAAGATTCATGACTTACTAACGTACCCAGCAGTTGAGAGCTATTGTGGAGGAAAAGATACAACTAGTTTGAACATCGAGGATGCAGTTGACATATTCAATAGAAACATTTATGAGGCTACAAAATTTGCAACAACGTCGCAGCCTCGGCAAAAATAGCGGGGCAATACATCCTGTCAGCGGTTGACCCTTGACAATGATACGAGGAGATTGCTGCAGCTTAAGCGTCAGTACAAGCGTGAGCTCCTGGTCTTTCGTACGCCGTCTGCTAGACAGAGACATAGACAGGCTCAAAATCGCCTTGGGAAAATGCTAATATTGCTGAAGGTTAATTACCTTAACAATTTGATCAAACAAATTGATGTGCAAGATCGTTACAAGATGCAGAAGTTATGGAGACTGACGCAAACTTTGAAGCGGCAGATGGCGCCTAACTGGCCGCTTAGGGTGCACTCTGTTGTTGGTGTAGGTTGTGTTGCTGGTAAGCCAACCTGGACGCGGACCAGTCCAGAGAAAGCTGAAGAATTTGTTATTCACCTTGAGCAACGCTTCAAGCCTAACTATTTAAACTAGAGAGAGAGATCGGAAGAAGATTGTTGATGAACTGCAGCTTCTGCAATTGCAGCAACAGCAGAGACAAATGGCTGGTGGTGGCGGTGCGTCTGGCACCCCATTGCTCTTTTGACCTGTTACTCTTGATGAGGTTTTGCTGGAGATCAAGTCCCTGGTTTTGAAGAAATCCCCTGGAATGGACAATATTGATAATCATGCTATTAAGATGCTACCGCGGAAGGCTGTGCTGTATCTTGTGTTACTGTTTAACTCCATACTGAGGTTAGAGCATTATAGCAGTGAAAAAATGCTGGGATTACGATGATTTTGAAGCCTGGCAAACCTATTGAGAATGTCTCCTCAGTGTGTCTCGTTCATAAGCCATTCGTCTGTTTTTTCGAAGCAGTTTGAAAGAGTGCGTATGCGAAGGCTTTTTGAGTGTAAAGATTTTGTCAATGCTGGACCGAGTCACCAGTTTGGTTTCAGGAAGGAGCACAGTGCAGAACAGCAGCTTGCTCGTGTGGCACAGTTCATCCTTGGAGCTTTTGAAAGACGACAGTATTGCTCTGCTGTGTTCATTGACATCAGTGAGGCAATTGACAGAGTGTGGCATGAGGGACCTCTGTGTAAGTTGATCAGGCTGCTGCCGCCAAATTTGTACGAAGTCCTACGCAGCTACTTGAGTAATCGTAGCTTTGTTGTAAATACTGGTAGTCTGAGGTCTAAATATGGGAGCTGTTGACTGTATTTTTACAGTCGTCAGTATCTCCCAACGTTCCGTTGTGAACAAACCTAAAAACCAGGGAACACCCAATCTAATAAGCTGCGCTTCTCGCCGATGGGTGATGATATCGTGTGTGGCAACGCAGATGGCATTATCTTTGTGACAAATATTCAGTCAGGTGTCCAAGTGATCCATTACAAGCGGCATGCCACCTATCTGACTACTCTGTGCTTTATGAACAGCAACGATCCAAATGTGTTCATTCGTTGGCTGCGCAGATTGTTTGATGAAGGCGATCGACCTTCGCTCACGGACTCCGATTTAGTACTTGGTGCACAAGGGGGCTCCATTACATACCTTGATCCGCGCAACGATGGCAACCAGTGGCAGGGATACAGAATGTCATGTCTGGGACATACGAAAAATCCACAAGAGTATACATCCGAAAGTGTCAAATAAGAACCTAATGGATTATTCCAAGTATTATTGCGTTAAATTCTCGACCTTGGAGCAAACTGGAATGCGTTTCATTTACACCTGTTTGGGGCGACGTATCAAGATTCATGACTTACTAACGTACCCAGCAGTTGAGAGCTATTGTGGAGGAAAAGATACAACTAGTTTGAACATCGAGGATGCAGTTGACATATTCAATAGAAACATTTATGAGGCTACAAAATTTGCAACAACGTCGCAGCTTCGGCAAAAATAGCGGGGCAATACATCCTGTCAGCGGTTGACCCTTGACAATGATACGAGGAGATTGCTGCAGCTTAAGCGTCAGTACAAGCGTGAGCTCCTGGTCTTTCGTACGCCGTCTGCTAGACAGAGACATAGACAGGCTCAAAATCGCCTTGGGAAAATGCTAATATTGCTGAAGGTTAATTACCTTAACAATTTGATCAAACAAATTGATGTGCAAGATCGTTACAAGATGCAGAAGTTATGGAGACTGACGCAAACTTTGAAGCGGCAGATGGCGCCTAACTGGCCGCTTAGGGTGCACTCTGTTGTTGGTGTAGGTTGTGTTGCTGGTAAGCCAACCTGGACGCGGACCAGTCCAGAGAAAGCTGAAGAATTTGTTATTCACCTTGAGCAACGCTTCAAGCCTAACTATTTAAACTAGAGAGAGAGATCGGAAGAAGATTGTTGATGAACTGCAGCTTCTGCAATTGCAGCAACAGCAGAGACAAATGGCTGGTGGTGGCGGTGCGTCTGGCACCCCATTGCTCTTTTGACCTGTTACTCTTGATGAGGTTTTGCTGGAGATCAAGTCCCTGGTTTTGAAGAAATCCCCTGGAATGGACAATATTGATAATCATGCTATTAAGATGCTACCGCGGAAGGCTGTGCTGTATCTTGTGTTACTGTTTAACTCCATACTGAGGTTAGAGCATTATAGCAGTGAAAAAATGCTGGGATTACGATGATTTTGAAGCCTGGCAAACCTATTGAGAATGTCTCCTCAGTGTATCTCGTTCATAAGCCATTCGTCTGTTTTTTCGAAGCAGTTTGAAAGAGTGCGTATGCGAAGGCTTTTTGAGTGTAAAGATTTTGTCAATGCTGGACCGAGTCACCAGTTTGGTTTCAGGAAGGAGCACAGTGCAGAACAGCAGCTTGCTCGTGTGGCACAGTTCATCCTTGGAGCTTTTGAAAGACGACAGTATTGCTCTGCTGTGTTCATTGACATCAGTGAGGCAATTGACAGAGTGTGGCATGAGGGACCTCTGTGTAAGTTGATCAGGCTGCTGCCGCCAAATTTGTACGAAGTCCTACGCAGCTACTTGAGTAATCGTAGCTTTGTTGTAAATACTGGTAGTCTGAGGTCTAAATATGGGATCTGTTGACTGTATTTTTACAGTCGTCAGTATCTCCCAACGTTCCGTTGTGAACAAACCTAAAAACCAGGGAACACCCAATCTAATAAGCTGCGCTTCTCGCCGATGGGTGATGATATCGTGTGTGGCAACGCAGATGGCATTATCTTTGTGACAAATATTCAGTCAGGTGTCCAAGTGATCCATTACAAGCGGCATGCCACCTATCTGACTACTCTGTGCTTTATGAACAGCAACGATCCAAATGTGTTCATTCGTTGGCTGCGCAGATTGTTTGATGAAGGCGATCGACCTTCGCTCACGGACTCCGATTTAGTACTTGGTGCACAAGGGGGCTCCATTACATACCTTGATCCGCGCAACGATGGCAACCAGTGGCAGGGATACAGAATGTCATGTCTGGGACATACGAAAAATCCACAAGAGTATACATCCGAAAGTGTCAAATAAGAACCTAATGGATTATTCCAAGTATTATTGCGTTAAATTCTCGACCTTGGAGCAAACTGGAATGCGTTTCATTTACACCTGTTTGGGGCGACGTATCAAGATTCATGACTTACTAACGTACCCAGCAGTTGAGAGCTATTGTGGAGGAAAAGATACAACTAGTTTGAACATCGAGGATGCAGTTGACATATTCAATAGAAACATTTATGAGGCTACAAAATTTGCAACAACGTCGCAGCTTCGGCAAAAATAGCGGGGCAATACATCCTATCAGCGGTTGACCCTTGACAATGATACGAGGAGATTGCTGCAGCTTAAGCGTCAGTACAAGCGTGAGCTCCTGGTCTTTCGTACGCCGTCTGCTAGACAGAGACATAGACAGGCTCAAAATCGCCTTGGGAAAATGCTAATATTGCTGAAGGTTAATTACCTTAACAATTTGATCAAACAAATTGATGTGCAAGATCGTTACAAGATGCAGAAGTTATGGAGACTGACGCAAACTTTGAAGCGGCAGATGGCGCCTAACTGGCCGCTTAGGGTGCACTCTGTTGTTGGTGTAGGTTGTGTTGCTGGTAAGCCAACCTGGACGCGGACCAGTCCAGAGAAAGCTGAAGAATTTGTTATTCACCTTGAGCAACGCTTCAAGCCTAACTATTTAAACTAGAGAGAGAGATCGGAAGAAGATTGTTGATGAACTGCAGCTTCTGCAATTGCAGCAACAGCAGAGACAAATGGCTGGTGGTGGCGGTGCGTCTGGCACCCCATTGCTCTTTTGACCTGTTACTCTTGATGAGGTTTTGCTGGAGATCAAGTCCCTGGTTTTGAAGAAATCCCCTGGAATGGAAAATATTGATAATCATGCTATTAAGATGCTACCGCGGAAGGCTGTGCTGTATCTTGTGTTACTGTTTAACTCCATACTGAGGTTAGAGCATTATAGCAGTGAAAAAATGCTGGGATTACGATGATTTTGAAGCCTGGCAAACCTATTGAGAATGTCTCCTCAGTGTATCTCGTTCATAAGCCATTCGTCTGTTTTTTCGAAGCAGTTTGAAAGAGTGCGTATGCGAAGGCTTTTTGAGTGTAAAGATTTTGTCAATGCTGGACCGAGTCACCAGTTTGGTTTCAGGAAGGAGCACAGTGCAGAACAGCAGCTTGCTCGTGTGGCACAGTTCATCCTTGGAGCTTTTGAAAGACGACAGTATTGCTCTGCTGTGTTCATTGACATCAGTGAGGCAATTGACAGAGTGTGGCATGAGGGACCTCTGTGTAAGTTGATCAGGCTGCTGCCGCCAAATTTGTACGAAGTCCTACGCAGCTACTTGAGTAATCGTAGCTTTGTTGTAAATACTGGTAGTCTGAGGTCTAAATATGGGAGCTGTTGACTGTATTTTTACAGTCGTCAGTATCTCCCAACGTTCCGTTGTGAACAAACCTAAAAACCAGGGAACACCCAATCTAATAAGCTGCGCTTCTCGCCGATGGGTGATGATATCGTGTGTGGCAACGCAGATGGCATTATCTTTGTGACAAATATTCAGTCAGGTGTCCGAGTGATCCATTACAAGCGGCATGCCACCTATCTGACTACTCTGTGCTTTATGAACAGCAACGATCCAAATGTGTTCATTCGTTGGCTGCGCAGATTGTTTGATGAAGGCGATCGACCTTCGCTCACGGACTCCGATTTAGTACTTGGTGCACAAGGGGGCTCCATTACATACCTTGATCCGCGCAACGATGGCAACCAGTGGCAGGGATACAGAATGTCATGTCTGGGACATACGAAAAATCCACAAGAGTATACATCCGAAAGTGTCAAATAAGAACCTAATGGATTATTCCAAGTATTATTGCGTTAAATTCTCGACCTTGGAGCAAACTGGAATGCGTTTCATTTACACCTGTTTGGGGCGACGTATCAAGATTCATGACTTACTAACGTACACAGCAGTTGAGAGCTATTGTGGAGGAAAAGATACAACTAGTTTGAACATCGAGGATGCAGTTGACATATTCAATAGAAACATTTATGAGGCTACAAAATTTGCAACAACGTCGCAGCCTCGGCAAAAATAGCGGGGCAATACATCCTGTCAGCGGTTGACCCTTGACAATGAGACGAGGAGATTGCTGCAGCTTAAGCGTCAGTACAAGCGTGAGCTCCTGGTCTTTCGTACGCCGTCTGCTAGACAGAGACATAGACAGGCTCAAAATCGCCTTGGGAAAATGCTAATATTGCTGAAGGTTAATTACCTTAACAATTTGATCAAACAAATTGATGTGCAAGATCGTTACAAGATGCAGAAGTTATGGAGACTGACGCAAACTTTGAAGCGGCAGATGGCGCCTAACTGGCCGCTTAGGGTGCACTCTGTTGTTGGTGTAGGTTGTGTTGCTGGTAAGCCAACCTGGACGCGGACCAGTCCAGAGAAAGCTGAAGAATTTGTTATTCACCTTGAGCAACGCTTCAAGCCTAACTATTTAAACTAGAGAGAGAGATCGGAAGAAGATTGTTGATGAACTGCAGCTTCTGCAATTGCAGCAACAGCAGAGACAAATGGCTGGTGGTGGCGGTGCGTCTGGCACCCCATTGCTCTTTTGACCTGTTACTCTTGATGAGGTTTTGCTGGAGATCAAGTCCCTGGTTTTGAAGAAATCCCCTGGAATGGACAATATTGATAATCATGCTATTAAGATGCTACCGCGGAAGGCTGTGCTGTATCTTGTGTTACTGTTTAACTCCATACTGAGGTTAGAGCATTATAGCAGTGAAAAAATGCTGGGATTACGATGATTTTGAAGCCTGGCAAACCTATTGAGAATGTCTCCTCAGTGTATCTCGTTCATAAGCCATTCGTCTGTTTTTTCGAAGCAGTTTGAAAGAGTGCGTATGCGAAGGCTTTTTGAGTGTAAAGATTTTGTCAATGCTGGACCGAGTCACCAGTTTGGTTTCAGGAAGGAGCACAGTGCAGAACAGCAGCTTGCTCGTGTGGCACAGTTCATCCTTGGAGCTTTTGAAAGACGACAGTATTGCTCTGCTGTGTTCATTGACATCAGTGAGGCAATTGACAGAGTGTGGCATGAGGGACCTCTGTGTAAGTTGATCAGGCTGCTGCCGCCAAATTTGTACGAAGTCCTACGCAGCTACTTGAGTAATCGTAGCTTTGTTGTAAATACTGGTAGTCTGAGGTCTAAATATGGGAGCTGTTGACTGTATTTTTACAGTCGTCAGTATCTCCCAACGTTCCGTTGTGAACAAACCTAAAAACCAGGGAACACCCAATCTAATAAGCTGCGCTTCTCGCCGATGGGTGATGATATCGTGTGTGGCAACGCAGATGGCATTATCTTTGTGACAAATATTCAGTCAGGTGTCCAAGTGATCCATTACAAGCGGCATGCCACCTATCTGACTACTCTGTGCTTTATGAACAGCAACGATCCAAATGTGTTCATTCGTTGGCTGCGCAGATTGTTTGATGAAGGCGATCGACCTTCGCTCACGGACTCCGATTTAGTACTTGGTGCACAAGGGGGCTCCATTACATACCTTGATCCGCGCAACGATGGCAACCAGTGGCAGGGATACAGAATGTCATGTCTGGGACATACGAAAAATCCACAAGAGTATACATCCGAAAGTGTCAAATAAGAACCTAATGGATTATTCCAAGTATTATTGCGTTAAATTCTCGACCTTGGAGCAAACTGGAATGCGTTTCATTTACACCTGTTTGGGGCGACGTATCAAGATTCATGACTTACTAACGTACACAGCAGTTGAGAGCTATTGTGGAGGAAAAGATACAACTAGTTTGAACATCGAGGATGCAGTTGACATATTCAATAGAAACATTTATGAGGCTACAAAATTTGCAACAACGTCGCAGCCTCGGCAAAAATAGCGGGGCAATACATCCTGTCAGCGGTTGACCCTTGACAATGAGACGAGGAGATTGCTGCAGCTTAAGCGTCAGTACAAGCGTGAGCTCCTGGTCTTTCGTACGCCGTCTGCTAGACAGAGACATAGACAGGCTCAAAATCGCCTTGGGAAAATGCTAATATTGCTGAAGGTTAATTACCTTAACAATTTGATCAAACAAATTGATGTGCAAGATCGTTACAAGATGCAGAAGTTATGGAGACTGACGCAAACTTTGAAGCGGCAGATGGCGCCTAACTGGCCGCTTAGGGTGCACTCTGTTGTTGGTGTAGGTTGTGTTGCTGGTAAGCCAACCTGGACGCGGACCAGTCCAGAGAAAGCTGAAGAATTTGTTATTCACCTTGAGCAACGCTTCAAGCCTAACTATTTAAACTAGAGAGAGAGATCGGAAGAAGATTGTTGATGAACTGCAGCTTCTGCAATTGCAGCAACAGCAGAGACAAATGGCTGGTGGTGGCGGTGCGTCTGGCACCCCATTGCTCTTTTGACCTGTTACTCTTGATGAGGTTTTGCTGGAGATCAAGTCCCTGGTTTTGAAGAAATCCCCTGGAATGGACAATATTGATAATCATGCTATTAAGATGCTACCGCGGAAGGCTGTGCTGTATCTTGTGTTACTGTTTAACTCCATACTGAGGTTAGAGCATTATAGCAGTGAAAAAATGCTGGGATTACGATGATTTTGAAGCCTGGCAAACCTATTGAGAATGTCTCCTCAGTGTGTCTCGTTCATAAGCCATTCGTCTGTTTTTTCGAAGCAGTTTGAAAGAGTGCGTATGCGAAGGCTTTTTGAGTGTAAAGATTTTGTCAATGCTGGACCGAGTCACCAGTTTGGTTTCAGGAAGGAGCACAGTGCAGAACAGCAGCTTGCTCGTGTGGCACAGTTCATCCTTGGAGCTTTTGAAAGACGACAGTATTGCTCTGCTGTGTTCATTGACATCAGTGAGGCAATTGACAGAGTGTGGCATGAGGGACCTCTGTGTAAGTTGATCAGGCTGCTGCCGCCAAATTTGTACGAAGTCCTACGCAGCTACTTGAGTAATCGTAGCTTTGTTGTAAATACTGGTAGTCTGAGGTCTAAATATGGGAGCTGTTGACTGTATTTTTACAGTCGTCAGTATCTCCCAACGTTCCGTTGTGAACAAACCTAAAAACCAGGGAACACCCAATCTAATAAGCTGCGCTTCTCGCCGATGGGTGATGATATCGTGTGTGGCAACGCAGATGGCATTATCTTTGTGACAAATATTCAGTCAGGTGTCCAAGTGATCCATTACAAGCGGCATGCCACCTATCTGACTACTCTGTGCTTTATGAACAGCAACGATCCAAATGTGTTCATTCGTTGGCTGCGCAGATTGTTTGATGAAGGCGATCGACCTTCGCTCACGGACTCCGATTTAGTACTTGGTGCACAAGGGGGCTCCATTACATACCTTGATCCGCGCAACGATGGCAACCAGTGGCAGGGATACAGAATGTCATGTCTGGGACATACGAAAAATCCACAAGAGTATACATCCGAAAGTGTCAAATAAGAACCTAATGGATTATTCCAAGTATTATTGCGTTAAATTCTCGACCTTGGAGCAAACTGGAATGCGTTTCATTTACACCTGTTTGGGGCGACGTATCAAGATTCATGACTTACTAACGTACCCAGCAGTTGAGAGCTATTGTGGAGGAAAAGATACAACTAGTTTGAACATCGAGGATGCAGTTGACATATTCAATAGAAACATTTATGAGGCTACAAAATTTGCAACAACGTCGCAGCTTCGGCAAAAATAGCGGGGCAATACATCCTATCAGCGGTTGACCCTTGACAATGATACGAGGAGATTGCTGCAGCTTAAGCGTCAGTACAAGCGTGAGCTCCTGGTCTTTCGTACGCCGTCTGCTAGACAGAGACATAGACAGGCTCAAAATCGCCTTGGGAAAATGCTAATATTGCTGAAGGTTAATTACCTTAACAATTTGATCAAACAAATTGATGTGCAAGATCGTTACAAGATGCAGAAGTTATGGAGACTGACGCAAACTTTGAAGCGGCAGATGGCGCCTAACTGGCCGCTTAGGGTGCACTCTGTTGTTGGTGTAGGTTGTGTTGCTGGTAAGCCAACCTGGACGCGGACCAGTCCAGAGAAAGCTGAAGAATTTGTTATTCACCTTGAGCAACGCTTCAAGCCTAACTATTTAAACTAGAGAGAGAGATCGGAAGAAGATTGTTGATGAACTGCAGCTTCTGCAATTGCAGCAACAGCAGAGACAAATGGCTGGTGGTGGCGGTGCGTCTGGCACCCCATTGCTCTTTTGACCTGTTACTCTTGATGAGGTTTTGCTGGAGATCAAGTCCCTGGTTTTGAAGAAATCCCCTGGAATGGACAATATTGATAATCATGCTATTAAGATGCTACCGCGGAAGGCTGTGCTGTATCTTGTGTTACTGTTTAACTCCATACTGAGGTTAGAGCATTATAGCAGTGAAAAAATGCTGGGATTACGATGATTTTGAAGCCTGGCAAACCTATTGAGAATGTCTCCTCAGTGTATCTCGTTCATAAGCCATTCGTCTGTTTTTTCGAAGCAGTTTGAAAGAGTGCGTATGCGAAGGCTTTTTGAGTGTAAAGATTTTGTCAATGCTGGACCGAGTCACCAGTTTGGTTTCAGGAAGGAGCACAGTGCAGAACAGCAGCTTGCTCGTGTGGCACAGTTCATCCTTGGAGCTTTTGAAAGACGACAGTATTGCTCTGCTGTGTTCATTGACATCAGTGAGGCAATTGACAGAGTGTGGCATGAGGGACCTCTGTGTAAGTTGATCAGGCTGCTGCCGCCAAATTTGTACGAAGTCCTACGCAGCTACTTGAGTAATCGTAGCTTTGTTGTAAATACTGGTAGTCTGAGGTCTAAATATGGGATCTGTTGACTGTATTTTTACAGTCGTCAGTATCTCCCAACGTTCCGTTGTGAACAAACCTAAAAACCAGGGAACACCCAATCTAATAAGCTGCGCTTCTCGCCGATGGGTGATGATATCGTGTGTGGCAACGCAGATGGCATTATCTTTGTGACAAATATTCAGTCAGGTGTCCAAGTGATCCATTACAAGCGGCATGCCACCTATCTGACTACTCTGTGCTTTATGAACAGCAACGATCCAAATGTGTTCATTCGTTGGCTGCGCAGATTGTTTGATGAAGGCGATCGACCTTCGCTCACGGACTCCGATTTAGTACTTGGTGCACAAGGGGGCTCCATTACATACCTTGATCCGCGCAACGATGGCAACCAGTGGCAGGGATACAGAATGTCATGTCTGGGACATACGAAAAATCCACAAGAGTATACATCCGAAAGTGTCAAATAAGAACCTAATGGATTATTCCAAGTATTATTGCGTTAAATTCTCGACCTTGGAGCAAACTGGAATGCGTTTCATTTACACCTGTTTGGGGCGACGTATCAAGATTCATGACTTACTAACGTACCCAGCAGTTGAGAGCTATTGTGGAGGAAAAGATACAACTAGTTTGAACATCGAGGATGCAGTTGACATATTCAATAGAAACATTTATGAGGCTACAAAATTTGCAACAACGTCGCAGCTTCGGCAAAAATAGCGGGGCAATACATCCTGTCAGCGGTTGACCCTTGACAATGATACGAGGAGATTGCTGCAGCTTAAGCGTCAGTACAAGCGTGAGCTCCTGGTCTTTCGTACGCCGTCTGCTAGACAGAGACATAGACAGGCTCAAAATCGCCTTGGGAAAATGCTAATATTGCTGAAGGTTAATTACCTTAACAATTTGATCAAACAAATTGATGTGCAAGATCGTTACAAGATGCAGAAGTTATGGAGACTGACGCAAACTTTGAAGCGGCAGATGGCGCCTAACTGGCCGCTTAGGGTGCACTCTGTTGTTGGTGTAGGTTGTGTTGCTGGTAAGCCAACCTGGACGCGGACCAGTCCAGAGAAAGCTGAAGAATTTGTTATTCACCTTGAGCAACGCTTCAAGCCTAACTATTTAAACTAGAGAGAGAGATCGGAAGAAGATTGTTGATGAACTGCAGCTTCTGCAATTGCAGCAACAGCAGAGACAAATGGCTGGTGGTGGCGGTGCGTCTGGCACCCCATTGCTCTTTTGACCTGTTACTCTTGATGAGGTTTTGCTGGAGATCAAGTCCCTGGTTTTGAAGAAATCCCCTGGAATGGACAATATTGATAATCATGCTATTAAGATGCTACCGCGGAAGGCTGTGCTGTATCTTGTGTTACTGTTTAACTCCATACTGAGGTTAGAGCATTATAGCAGTGAAAAAATGCTGGGATTACGATGATTTTGAAGCCTGGCAAACCTATTGAGAATGTCTCCTCAGTGTATCTCGTTCATAAGCCATTCGTCTGTTTTTTCGAAGCAGTTTGAAAGAGTGCGTATGCGAAGGCTTTTTGAGTGTAAAGATTTTGTCAATGCTGGACCGAGTCACCAGTTTGGTTTCAGGAAGGAGCACAGTGCAGAACAGCAGCTTGCTCGTGTGGCACAGTTCATCCTTGGAGCTTTTGAAAGACGACAGTATTGCTCTGCTGTGTTCATTGACATCAGTGAGGCAATTGACAGAGTGTGGCATGAGGGACCTCTGTGTAAGTTGATCAGGCTGCTGCCGCCAAATTTGTACGAAGTCCTACGCAGCTACTTGAGTAATCGTAGCTTTGTTGTAAATACTGGTAGTCTGAGGTCTAAATATGGGATCTGTTGACTGTATTTTTACAGTCGTCAGTATCTCCCAACGTTCCGTTGTGAACAAACCTAAAAACCAGGGAACACCCAATCTAATAAGCTGCGCTTCTCGCCGATGGGTGATGATATCGTGTGTGGCAACGCAGATGGCATTATCTTTGTGACAAATATTCAGTCAGGTGTCCAAGTGATCCATTACAAGCGGCATGCCACCTATCTGACTACTCTGTGCTTTATGAACAGCAACGATCCAAATGTGTTCATTCGTTGGCTGCGCAGATTGTTTGATGAAGGCGATCGACCTTCGCTCACGGACTCCGATTTAGTACTTGGTGCACAAGGGGGCTCCATTACATACCTTGATCCGCGCAACGATGGCAACCAGTGGCAGGGATACAGAATGTCATGTCTGGGACATACGAAAAATCCACAAGAGTATACATCCGAAAGTGTCAAATAAGAACCTAATGGATTATTCCAAGTATTATTGCGTTAAATTCTCGACCTTGGAGCAAACTGGAATGCGTTTCATTTACACCTGTTTGGGGCGACGTATCAAGATTCATGACTTACTAACGTACCCAGCAGTTGAGAGCTATTGTGGAGGAAAAGATACAACTAGTTTGAACATCGAGGATGCAGTTGACATATTCAATAGAAACATTTATGAGGCTACAAAATTTGCAACAACGTCGCAGCCTCGGCAAAAATAGCGGGGCAATACATCCTATCAGCGGTTGACCCTTGACAATGATACGAGGAGATTGCTGCAGCTTAAGCGTCAGTACAAGCGTGAGCTCCTGGTCTTTCGTACGCCGTCTGCTAGACAGAGACATAGACAGGCTCAAAATCGCCTTGGGAAAATGCTAATATTGCTGAAGGTTAATTACCTTAACAATTTGATCAAACAAATTGATGTGCAAGATCGTTACAAGATGCAGAAGTTATGGAGACTGACGCAAACTTTGAAGCGGCAGATGGCGCCTAACTGGCCGCTTAGGGTGCACTCTGTTGTTGGTGTAGGTTGTGTTGCTGGTAAGCCAACCTGGACGCGGACCAGTCCAGAGAAAGCTGAAGAATTTGTTATTCACCTTGAGCAACGCTTCAAGCCTAACTATTTAAACTAGAGAGAGAGATCGGAAGAAGATTGTTGATGAACTGCAGCTTCTGCAATTGCAGCAACAGCAGAGACAAATGGCTGGTGGTGGCGGTGCGTCTGGCACCCCATTGCTCTTTTGACCTGTTACTCTTGATGAGGTTTTGCTGGAGATCAAGTCCCTGGTTTTGAAGAAATCCCCTGGAATGGACAATATTGATAATCATGCTATTAAGATGCTACCGCGGAAGGCTGTGCTGTATCTTGTGTTACTGTTTAACTCCATACTGAGGTTAGAGCATTATAGCAGTGAAAAAATGCTGGGATTACGATGATTTTGAAGCCTGGCAAACCTATTGAGAATGTCTCCTCAGTGTATCTCGTTCATAAGCCATTCGTCTGTTTTTTCGAAGCAGTTTGAAAGAGTGCGTATGCGAAGGCTTTTTGAGTGTAAAGATTTTGTCAATGCTGGACCGAGTCACCAGTTTGGTTTCAGGAAGGAGCACAGTGCAGAACAGCAGCTTGCTCGTGTGGCACAGTTCATCCTTGGAGCTTTTGAAAGACGACAGTATTGCTCTGCTGTGTTCATTGACATCAGTGAGGCAATTGACAGAGTGTGGCATGAGGGACCTCTGTGTAAGTTGATCAGGCTGCTGCCGCCAAATTTGTACGAAGTCCTACGCAGCTACTTGAGTAATCGTAGCTTTGTTGTAAATACTGGTAGTCTGAGGTCTAAATATGGGATCTGTTGACTGTATTTTTACAGTCGTCAGTATCTCCCAACGTTCCGTTGTGAACAAACCTAAAAACCAGGGAACACCCAATCTAATAAGCTGCGCTTCTCGCCGATGGGTGATGATATCGTGTGTGGCAACGCAGATGGCATTATCTTTGTGACAAATATTCAGTCAGGTGTCCAAGTGATCCATTACAAGCGGCATGCCACCTATCTGACTACTCTGTGCTTTATGAACAGCAACGATCCAAATGTGTTCATTCGTTGGCTGCGCAGATTGTTTGATGAAGGCGATCGACCTTCGCTCACGGACTCCGATTTAGTACTTGGTGCACAAGGGGGCTCCATTACATACCTTGATCCGCGCAACGATGGCAACCAGTGGCAGGGATACAGAATGTCATGTCTGGGACATACGAAAAATCCACAAGAGTATACATCCGAAAGTGTCAAATAAGAACCTAATGGATTATTCCAAGTATTATTGCGTTAAATTCTCGACCTTGGAGCAAACTGGAATGCGTTTCATTTACACCTGTTTGGGGCGACGTATCAAGATTCATGACTTACTAACGTACCCAGCAGTTGAGAGCTATTGTGGAGGAAAAGATACAACTAGTTTGAACATCGAGGATGCAGTTGACATATTCAATAGAAACATTTATGAGGCTACAAAATTTGCAACAACGTCGCAGCCTCGGCAAAAATAGCGGGGCAATACATCCTGTCAGCGGTTGACCCTTGACAATGAGACGAGGAGATTGCTGCAGCTTAAGCGTCAGTACAAGCGTGAGCTCCTGGTCTTTCGTACGCCGTCTGCTAGACAGAGACATAGACAGGCTCAAAATCGCCTTGGGAAAATGCTAATATTGCTGAAGGTTAATTACCTTAACAATTTGATCAAACAAATTGATGTGCAAGATCGTTACAAGATGCAGAAGTTATGGAGACTGACGCAAACTTTGAAGCGGCAGATGGCGCCTAACTGGCCGCTTAGGGTGCACTCTGTTGTTGGTGTAGGTTGTGTTGCTGGTAAGCCAACCTGGACGCGGACCAGTCCAGAGAAAGCTGAAGAATTTGTTATTCACCTTGAGCAACGCTTCAAGCCTAACTATTTAAACTAGAGAGAGAGATCGGAAGAAGATTGTTGATGAACTGCAGCTTCTGCAATTGCAGCAACAGCAGAGACAAATGGCTGGTGGTGGCGGTGCGTCTGGCACCCCATTGCTCTTTTGACCTGTTACTCTTGATGAGGTTTTGCTGGAGATCAAGTCCCTGGTTTTGAAGAAATCCCCTGGAATGGACAATATTGATAATCATGCTATTAAGATGCTACCGCGGAAGGCTGTGCTGTATCTTGTGTTACTGTTTAACTCCATACTGAGGTTAGAGCATTATAGCAGTGAAAAAATGCTGGGATTACGATGATTTTGAAGCCTGGCAAACCTATTGAGAATGTCTCCTCAGTGTATCTCGTTCATAAGCCATTCGTCTGTTTTTTCGAAGCAGTTTGAAAGAGTGCGTATGCGAAGGCTTTTTGAGTGTAAAGATTTTGTCAATGCTGGACCGAGTCACCAGTTTGGTTTCAGGAAGGAGCACAGTGCAGAACAGCAGCTTGCTCGTGTGGCACAGTTCATCCTTGGAGCTTTTGAAAGACGACAGTATTGCTCTGCTGTGTTCATTGACATCAGTGAGGCAATTGACAGAGTGTGGCATGAGGGACCTCTGTGTAAGTTGATCAGGCTGCTGCCGCCAAATTTGTACGAAGTCCTACGCAGCTACTTGAGTAATCGTAGCTTTGTTGTAAATACTGGTAGTCTGAGGTCTAAATATGGGATCTGTTGACTGTATTTTTACAGTCGTCAGTATCTCCCAACGTTCCGTTGTGAACAAACCTAAAAACCAGGGAACACCCAATCTAATAAGCTGCGCTTCTCGCCGATGGGTGATGATATCGTGTGTGGCAACGCAGATGGCATTATCTTTGTGACAAATATTCAGTCAGGTGTCCAAGTGATCCATTACAAGCGGCATGCCACCTATCTGACTACTCTGTGCTTTATGAACAGCAACGATCCAAATGTGTTCATTCGTTGGCTGCGCAGATTGTTTGATGAAGGCGATCGACCTTCGCTCACGGACTCCGATTTAGTACTTGGTGCACAAGGGGGCTCCATTACATACCTTGATCCGCGCAACGATGGCAACCAGTGGCAGGGATACAGAATGTCATGTCTGGGACATACGAAAAATCCACAAGAGTATACATCCGAAAGTGTCAAATAAGAACCTAATGGATTATTCCAAGTATTATTGCGTTAAATTCTCGACCTTGGAGCAAACTGGAATGCGTTTCATTTACACCTGTTTGGGGCGACGTATCAAGATTCATGACTTACTAACGTACCCAGCAGTTGAGAGCTATTGTGGAGGAAAAGATACAACTAGTTTGAACATCGAGGATGCAGTTGACATATTCAATAGAAACATTTATGAGGCTACAAAATTTGCAACAACGTCGCAGCTTCGGCAAAAATAGCGGGGCAATACATCCTATCAGCGGTTGACCCTTGACAATGATACGAGGAGATTGCTGCAGCTTAAGCGTCAGTACAAGCGTGAGCTCCTGGTCTTTCGTACGCCGTCTGCTAGACAGAGACATAGACAGGCTCAAAATCGCCTTGGGAAAATGCTAATATTGCTGAAGGTTAATTACCTTAACAATTTGATCAAACAAATTGATGTGCAAGATCGTTACAAGATGCAGAAGTTATGGAGACTGACGCAAACTTTGAAGCGGCAGATGGCGCCTAACTGGCCGCTTAGGGTGCACTCTGTTGTTGGTGTAGGTTGTGTTGCTGGTAAGCCAACCTGGACGCGGACCAGTCCAGAGAAAGCTGAAGAATTTGTTATTCACCTTGAGCAACGCTTCAAGCCTAACTATTTAAACTAGAGAGAGAGATCGGAAGAAGATTGTTGATGAACTGCAGCTTCTGCAATTGCAGCAACAGCAGAGACAAATGGCTGGTGGTGGCGGTGCGTCTGGCACCCCATTGCTCTTTTGACCTGTTACTCTTGATGAGGTTTTGCTGGAGATCAAGTCCCTGGTTTTGAAGAAATCCCCTGGAATGGACAATATTGATAATCATGCTATTAAGATGCTACCGCGGAAGGCTGTGCTGTATCTTGTGTTACTGTTTAACTCCATACTGAGGTTAGAGCATTATAGCAGTGAAAAAATGCTGGGATTACGATGATTTTGAAGCCTGGCAAACCTATTGAGAATGTCTCCTCAGTGTATCTCGTTCATAAGCCATTCGTCTGTTTTTTCGAAGCAGTTTGAAAGAGTGCGTATGCGAAGGCTTTTTGAGTGTAAAGATTTTGTCAATGCTGGACCGAGTCACCAGTTTGGTTTCAGGAAGGAGCACAGTGCAGAACAGCAGCTTGCTCGTGTGGCACAGTTCATCCTTGGAGCTTTTGAAAGACGACAGTATTGCTCTGCTGTGTTCATTGACATCAGTGAGGCAATTGACAGAGTGTGGCATGAGGGACCTCTGTGTAAGTTGATCAGGCTGCTGCCGCCAAATTTGTACGAAGTCCTACGCAGCTACTTGAGTAATCGTAGCTTTGTTGTAAATACTGGTAGTCTGAGGTCTAAATATGGGATCTGTTGACTGTATTTTTACAGTCGTCAGTATCTCCCAACGTTCCGTTGTGAACAAACCTAAAAACCAGGGAACACCCAATCTAATAAGCTGCGCTTCTCGCCGATGGGTGATGATATCGTGTGTGGCAACGCAGATGGCATTATCTTTGTGACAAATATTCAGTCAGGTGTCCAAGTGATCCATTACAAGCGGCATGCCACCTATCTGACTACTCTGTGCTTTATGAACAGCAACGATCCAAATGTGTTCATTCGTTGGCTGCGCAGATTGTTTGATGAAGGCGATCGACCTTCGCTCACGGACTCCGATTTAGTACTTGGTGCACAAGGGGGCTCCATTACATACCTTGATCCGCGCAACGATGGCAACCAGTGGCAGGGATACAGAATGTCATGTCTGGGACATACGAAAAATCCACAAGAGTATACATCCGAAAGTGTCAAATAAGAACCTAATGGATTATTCCAAGTATTATTGCGTTAAATTCTCGACCTTGGAGCAAACTGGAATGCGTTTCATTTACACCTGTTTGGGGCGACGTATCAAGATTCATGACTTACTAACGTACCCAGCAGTTGAGAGCTATTGTGGAGGAAAAGATACAACTAGTTTGAACATCGAGGATGCAGTTGACATATTCAATAGAAACATTTATGAGGCTACAAAATTTGCAACAACGTCGCAGCTTCGGCAAAAATAGCGGGGCAATACATCCTATCAGCGGTTGACCCTTGACAATGATACGAGGAGATTGCTGCAGCTTAAGCGTCAGTACAAGCGTGAGCTCCTGGTCTTTCGTACGCCGTCTGCTAGACAGAGACATAGACAGGCTCAAAATCGCCTTGGGAAAATGCTAATATTGCTGAAGGTTAATTACCTTAACAATTTGATCAAACAAATTGATGTGCAAGATCGTTACAAGATGCAGAAGTTATGGAGACTGACGCAAACTTTGAAGCGGCAGATGGCGCCTAACTGGCCGCTTAGGGTGCACTCTGTTGTTGGTGTAGGTTGTGTTGCTGGTAAGCCAACCTGGACGCGGACCAGTCCAGAGAAAGCTGAAGAATTTGTTATTCACCTTGAGCAACGCTTCAAGCCTAACTATTTAAACTAGAGAGAGAGATCGGAAGAAGATTGTTGATGAACTGCAGCTTCTGCAATTGCAGCAACAGCAGAGACAAATGGCTGGTGGTGGCGGTGCGTCTGGCACCCCATTGCTCTTTTGACCTGTTACTCTTGATGAGGTTTTGCTGGAGATCAAGTCCCTGGTTTTGAAGAAATCCCCTGGAATGGACAATATTGATAATCATGCTATTAAGATGCTACCGCGGAAGGCTGTGCTGTATCTTGTGTTACTGTTTAACTCCATACTGAGGTTAGAGCATTATAGCAGTGAAAAAATGCTGGGATTACGATGATTTTGAAGCCTGGCAAACCTATTGAGAATGTCTCCTCAGTGTATCTCGTTCATAAGCCATTCGTCTGTTTTTTCGAAGCAGTTTGAAAGAGTGCGTATGCGAAGGCTTTTTGAGTGTAAAGATTTTGTCAATGCTGGACCGAGTCACCAGTTTGGTTTCAGGAAGGAGCACAGTGCAGAACAGCAGCTTGCTCGTGTGGCACAGTTCATCCTTGGAGCTTTTGAAAGACGACAGTATTGCTCTGCTGTGTTCATTGACATCAGTGAGGCAATTGACAGAGTGTGGCATGAGGGACCTCTGTGTAAGTTGATCAGGCTGCTGCCGCCAAATTTGTACGAAGTCCTACGCAGCTACTTGAGTAATCGTAGCTTTGTTGTAAATACTGGTAGTCTGAGGTCTAAATATGGGATCTGTTGACTGTATTTTTACAGTCGTCAGTATCTCCCAACGTTCCGTTGTGAACAAACCTAAAAACCAGGGAACACCCAATCTAATAAGCTGCGCTTCTCGCCGATGGGTGATGATATCGTGTGTGGCAACGCAGATGGCATTATCTTTGTGACAGATATTCAGTCAGGTGTCCAAGTGATCCATTACAAGCGGCATGCCACCTATCTGACTACTCTGTGCTTTATGAACAGCAACGATCCAAATGTGTTCATTCGTTGGCTGCGCAGATTGTTTGATGAAGGCGATCGACCTTCGCTCACGGACTCCGATTTAGTACTTGGTGCACAAGGGGGCTCCATTACATACCTTGATCCGCGCAACGATGGCAACCAGTGGCAGGGATACAGAATGTCTTGTCTGGGACATACGAAAAATCCACAAGAGTATACATCCGAAAGTGTCAAATAAGAACCTAATGGATTATTCCAAGTATTATTGCGTTAAATTCTCGACCTTGGAGCAAACTGGAATGCGTTTCATTTACACCTGTTTGGGGCGACGTATCAAGATTCATGACTTACTAACGTACACAGCAGTTGAGAGCTATTGTGGAGGAAAAGATACAACTAGTTTGAACATCGAGGATGCAGTTGACATATTCAATAGAAACATTTATGAGGCTACAAAATTTGCAACAACGTCGCAGCCTCGGCAAAAATAGCGGGGCAATACATCCTGTCAGCGGTTGACCCTTGACAATGAGACGAGGAGATTGCTGCAGCTTAAGCGTCAGTACAAGCGTGAGCTCCTGGTCTTTCGTACGCCGTCTGCTAGACAGAGACATAGACAGGCTCAAAATCGCCTTGGGAAAATGCTAATATTGCTGAAGGTTAATTACCTTAACAATTTGATCAAACAAATTGATGTGCAAGATCGTTACAAGATGCAGAAGTTATGGAGACTGACGCAAACTTTGAAGCAGCAGATGGCGCCTAACTGGCCGCTTAGGGTGCACTCTGTTGTTGGTGTAGGTTGTGTTGCTGGTAAGCCAACCTGGACGCGGACCAGTCCAGAGAAAGCTGAAGAATTTGTTATTCACCTTGAGCAACGCTTCAAGCCTAACTATTTAAACTAGAGAGAGAGATCGGAAGAAGATTGTTGATGAACTGCAGCTTCTGCAATTGCAGCAACAGCAGAGACAAATGGCTGGTGGTGGCGGTGCGTCTGGCACCCCATTGCTCTTTTGACCTGTTACTCTTGATGAGGTTTTGCTGGAGATCAAGTCCCTGGTTTTGAAGAAATCCCCTGGAATGGACAATATTGATAATCATGCTATTAAGATGCTACCGCGGAAGGCTGTGCTGTATCTTGTGTTACTGTTTAACTCCATACTGAGGTTAGAGCATTATAGCAGTGAAAAAATGCTGGGATTACGATGATTTTGAAGCCTGGCAAACCTATTGAGAATGTCTCCTCAGTGTATCTCGTTCATAAGCCATTCGTCTGTTTTTTCGAAGCAGTTTGAAAGAGTGCGTATGCGAAGGCTTTTTGAGTGTAAAGATTTTGTCAATGCTGGACCGAGTCACCAGTTTGGTTTCAGGAAGGAGCACAGTGCAGAACAGCAGCTTGCTCGTGTGGCACAGTTCATCCTTGGAGCTTTTGAAAGACGACAGTATTGCTCTGCTGTGTTCATTGACATCAGTGAGGCAATTGACAGAGTGTGGCATGAGGGACCTCTGTGTAAGTTGATCAGGCTGCTGCCCCCAAATTTGTACGAAGTCCTACGCAGCTACTTGAGTAATCGTAGCTTTGTTGTAAATACTGGTAGTCTGAGGTCTAAATATGGGATCTGTTGACTGTATTTTTACAGTCGTCAGTATCTCCCAACGTTCCGTTGTGAACAAACCTAAAAACCAGGGAACACCCAATCTAATAAGCTGCGCTTCTCGCCGATGGGTGATGATATCGTGTGTGGCAACGCAGATGGCATTATCTTTGTGACAAATATTCAGTCAGGTGTCCAAGTGATCCATTACAAGCGGCATGCCACCTATCTGACTACTCTGTGCTTTATGAACAGCAACGATCCAAATGTGTTCATTCGTTGGCTGCGCAGATTGTTTGATGAAGGCGATCGACCTTCGCTCACGGACTCCGATTTAGTACTTGGTGCACAAGGGGGCTCCATTACATACCTTGATCCGCGCAACGATGGCAACCAGTGGCAGGGATACAGAATGTCATGTCTGGGACATACGAAAAATCCACAAGAGTATACATCCGAAAGTGTCAAATAAGAACCTAATGGATTATTCCAAGTATTATTGCGTTAAATTCTCGACCTTGGAGCAAACTGGAATGCGTTTCATTTACACCTGTTTGGGGCGACGTATCAAGATTCATGACTTACTAACGTACACAGCAGTTGAGAGCTATTGTGGAGGAAAAGATACAACTAGTTTGAACATCGAGGATGCAGTTGACATATTCAATAGAAACATTTATGAGGCTACAAAATTTGCAACAACGTCGCAGCCTCGGCAAAAATAGCGGGGCAATACATCCTGTCAGCGGTTGACCCTTGACAATGAGACGAGGAGATTGCTGCAGCTTAAGCGTCAGTACAAGCGTGAGCTCCTGGTCTTTCGTACGCCGTCTGCTAGACAGAGACATAGACAGGCTCAAAATCGCCTTGGGAAAATGCTAATATTGCTGAAGGTTAATTACCTTAACAATTTGATCAAACAAATTGATGTGCAAGATCGTTACAAGATGCAGAAGTTATGGAGACTGACGCAAACTTTGAAGCGGCAGATGGCGCCTAACTGGCCGCTTAGGGTGCACTCTGTTGTTGGTGTAGGTTGTGTTGCTGGTAAGCCAACCTGGACGCGGACCAGTCCAGAGAAAGCTGAAGAATTTGTTATTCACCTTGAGCAACGCTTCAAGCCTAACTATTTAAACTAGAGAGAGAGATCGGAAGAAGATTGTTGATGAACTGCAGCTTCTGCAATTGCAGCAACAGCAGAGACAAATGGCTGGTGGTGGCGGTGCGTCTGGCACCCCATTGCTCTTTTGACCTGTTACTCTTGATGAGGTTTTGCTGGAGATCAAGTCCCTGGTTTTGAAGAAATCCCCTGGAATGGACAATATTGATAATCATGCTATTAAGATGCTACCGCGGAAGGCTGTGCTGTATCTTGTGTTACTGTTTAACTCCATACTGAGGTTAGAGCATTATAGCAGTGAAAAAATGCTGGGATTACGATGATTTTGAAGCCTGGCAAACCTATTGAGAATGTCTCCTCAGTGTGTCTCGTTCATAAGCCATTCGTCTGTTTTTTCGAAACAGTTTGAAAGAGTGCGTATGCGAAGGCTTTTTGAGTGCAAAGATTTTGTCAATGCTGGACCGAGTCACCAGTTTGGTTTCAGTAAGGAGCACAGTGCAGAACAGCAGCTTGCTCGTGTGGCACAGTTCATCCTTGGAGCTTTTGAAAGACGACAGTATTGCTCTGCTGTGTTCATTGACATCAGTGAGGCAATTGACAGAGTGTGGCATGAGGGACCTGTGTAAGTTGATCAGGCTGCTGTCGCCAAATTTGTACGAAGTCCTACGCAGCTACATGAGTAATCGTAGCTTTGTTGTAAATACTGGTAGTCTAAGGTCTAAATATGGGATCTGTTGACTGTATTTTTACAGTCGTCAGTATCTCCCAACGTTCCGTTGTGAACAAACCTAAAAACCAGGGAACACCCAATCTAATAAGCTGCGCTTCTCGCCGATGGGTGATGATATCGTGTGTGGCAACGCAGATGGCATTATCTTTGTGACAGATATTCAGTCAGGTATCCAAGTGATCCATTACAAGCGGCATGCCACCTATCTGACTACTCTGTGCTTTATGAACAGCAACGATCCAAATGTGTTCATTCGTTGGCTGCGCAGATGGTTTGATGAAGGCGATCGACCTTCGCTCACGGACTCCGATTTAGTACTTGGTGCACAAGGGGGCTCCATTACATACCTTGATCCGCGCAACAATGGCAACCAGTGGCAGGGATACAGAATGTCATGTCTGGGACATGCGAAAAATCCACAAGAGTATACATCCGAAAGTGTCAAATAAGAACCTAATGGATTATTCCAAGTATTATTGCGTTAAATTCTCGACCTTGGAGCAAACTGGAATGCGTTTCATTTACACCTGTTTGGGGCGACGTATCATGATTCATGACTTACTAACGTACCCAGCAGTTGAGAGCTATTGTGGAGGAAAAGATACAACTAGTTTGAACATCGAGGATGCAGTTGACATATTCAATAGAAACATTTATGAGGCTACAAAATTTGCAACAACGTCGCAGCTTCGGCAAAAATAGCGGGGCAATACATCCTATCAGCGGTTGACCCTTGACAATGAGACGAGAAGATTGCTGCAGCTTAAGCGTCAGTACAAGCGTGAGCTCCTGGTCTTGCGTACGCCGTCTGCTAGACAGAGACATAGACAGGCTCAAAATCGCCTTGGGAAAATGCTAATATTGCTGAAGGTTAATTACCTTAACAATTTGATCAAACAAATTGATGTGCAAGATCGTTACAAGATGCAGAAATTATGGAGACTGACGCAAACTTTGAAGCAGCAGATGGCGCCTAACTGGCCGCTTAGGGTGCACTCTGTTGTTGGTGTAGGTTGTGATGCTGGTAAGCCAACCTGGACGCGGACCAGTCCAGAGAAAGCTGAAGAATTTGTTATTCACCTTGAGCAACGCTTCAAGCCTAACTATTTAAACTAGAGAGAGAGATCGGAAGAAGATTGTTGATGAACTGCAGCTTCTGCAATTGCAGCAACAGCAGAGACAAATGGCTGGTGGTGGCGGTGCGTCTGGCACCCCATTGCTCTTTTGACCTGTTACTCTTGATGAGGTTTTGCTGGAGATCAAGTCCCTGGTTTTGAAGAAATCCCCTGGAATGGAAAATATTGATAATCATGCTATTAAGATGCTACCGCGGAAGGCTGTGCTGTATCTTGTGTTACTGTTTAACTCCATACTGAGGTTAGAGCATTATAGCAGTGAAAAAATGCTGGGATTACGAGGATTTTGAAGCCTGGCAAACCTATTGAGAATGTCTCCTCAGTGTGTCTCGTTCATAAGCCATTCGTCTGTTTTTTCGAAACAGTTTGAAAGAGTGCGTATGCGAAGGCTTTTTGAGTGCAAAGATTTTGTCAATGCTGGACCGAGTCACCAGTTTGGTTTCAGTAAGGAGCACAGTGCAGAACAGCAGCTTGCTCGTGTGGCACAGTTCATCCTTGGAGCTTTTGAAAGACGACAGTATTGCTCTGCTGTGTTCATTGACATCAGTGAGGCAATTGACAGAGTGTGGCATGAGGGACCTGTGTAAGTTGATCAGGCTGCTGCCGCCAAATTTGTACGAAGTCCTACGCAGCTACATGAGTAATCGTAGCTTTGTTGTAAATACTGGTAGTCTAAGGTCTAAATATGGGATCTGTTGACTGTATTTTTACAGTCGTCAGTATCTCCCAACGTTCCGTTGTGAACAAACCTAAAAACCAGGGAACACCCAATCTAATAAGCTGCGCTTCTCGCCGATGGGTGATGATATCGTGTGTGGCAACGCAGATGGCATTATCTTTGTGACAGATATTCAGTCAGGTATCCAAGTGATCCATTACAAGCGGCATGCCACCTATCTGACTACTCTGTGCTTTATGAACAGCAACGATCCAAATGTGTTCATTCGTTGGCTGCGCAGATGGTTTGATGAAGGCGATCGACCTTCGCTCACGGACTCCGATTTAGTACTTGGTGCACAAGGGGGCTCCATTACATACCTTGATCCGCGCAACAATGGCAACCAGTGGCAGGGATACAGAATGTCATGTCTGGGACATGCGAAAAATCCACAAGAGTATACATCCGAAAGTGTCAAATAAGAACCTAATGGATTATTCCAAGTATTATTGCGTTAAATTCTCGACCTTGGAGCAAACTGGAATGCGTTTCATTTACACCTGTTTGGGGCGACGTATCATGATTCATGACTTACTAACGTACCCAGCAGTTGAGAGCTATTGTGGAGGAAAAGATACAACTAGTTTGAACATCGAGGATGCAGTTGACATATTCAATAGAAACATTTATGAGGCTACAAAATTTGCAACAACGTCGCAGCTTCGGCAAAAATAGCGGGGCAATACATCCTATCAGCGGTTGACCCTTGACAATGAGACGAGAAGATTGCTGCAGCTTAAGCGTCAGTACAAGCGTGAGCTCCTGGTCTTGCGTACGCCGTCTGCTAGACAGAGACATAGACAGGCTCAAAATCGCCTTGGGAAAATGCTAATATTGCTGAAGGTTAATTACCTTAACAATTTGATCAAACAAATTGATGTGCAAGATCGTTACAAGATGCAGAAATTATGGAGACTGACGCAAACTTTGAAGCAGCAGATGGCGCCTAACTGGCCGCTTAGGGTGCACTCTGTTGTTGGTGTAGGTTGTGATGCTGGTAAGCCAACCTGGACGCGGACCAGTCCAGAGAAAGCTGAAGAATTTGTTATTCACCTTGAGCAACGCTTCAAGCCTAACTATTTAAACTAGAGAGAGAGATCGGAAGAAGATTGTTGATGAACTGCAGCTTCTGCAATTGCAGGAACAGCAGAGACAAATGGCTGGTGGTGGCGGTGCGTCTGGCACCCCATTGCTCTTTTGACCTGTTACTCTTGATGAGGTTTTGCTGGAGATCAAGTCCCTGGTTTTGAAGAAATCCCCTGGAATGGACAATATTGATAATCATGCTATTAAGATGCTACCGCGGAATGCTGTGCTGTATCTTGTGTTACTGTTTAACTCCATACTGAGGTTAGAGCATTATAGCAGTGAAAAAATGCTGGCATTACAATGATTTTGAAGCCTGGCAAACCTATTGAGAATGTCTCCTCAGTGTGTCTCGCTCATAAGCCATTCGTCTGTTTTTTCGAAGCAGTTTGAAAGAGTGCGTATGCGAAGGCTTTTTGAGTGTGAAGATTTTGTCAATGCTTGACCGAGTCACCAGTTTGGTTTCAGGAAGGAGCACAGTGCAGAACAGCAGCTTGCTCGTGTGGCACAGTTCATCCTTGGAGCTTTTGAAAGGCGACAGTATTGCTCTGCTGTGTTCATTGACATCAGTGAGGCAATTGACAGAGTGTGGCATGAGGGACCTGTGTAAGTTGATCAGGCTGCTGCCGCCAAATTTGTACGAAGTCCTACGCAGCTACTTGAGTAATCGTAGCTTTGTTGTAAATACTGGTAGTCTAAGGTCTAAATATGGGATCTGTTGACTGTATTTTTACAGTCGTCAGTATCTCCCAACGTTCCGTTGTGAACAAACCTAAAAACCAGGGAACACCCAATCTAATAAGCTGCGCTTCTCGCCGATGGGTGATGATATCGTGTGTGGCAACGCAGATGGCATTATCTTTGTGACAGATATTCAGTCAGGTGTCCAAGTGATCCATTACAAGCGGCATGCCACCTATCTGACTACTCTGTGCTTTATGAACAGCAACGATCCAAATGTGTTCATTCGTTGGCTGCGCAGATGGTTTGATGAAGGCGATCGACCTTCGCTCACGGACTCCGATTTAGTACTTGGTGCACAAGGGGGCTCCATTACATACCTTGATCCGCGCAACAATGGCAACCAGTGGCAGGGATACAGAATGTCATGTCTGGGACATACGAAAAATCCACAAGAGTATACATCCGAAAGTGTCAAATAAGAACCTAATGGATTATTCCAAGTATTATTGCGTTAAATTCTCGACCTTGGAGCAAACTGGAATGCGTTTCATTTACACCTGTTTGGGGCGACGTATCATGATTCATGACTTACTAACGTACCCAGCAGTTGAGAGCTATTGTGGAGGAAAAGATACAACTAGTTTGAACATCGAGGATGCAGTTGACATATTCAATAGAAACATTTATGAGGCTACAAAATTTGCAACAACGTCGCAGCTTCGGCAAAAATAGCGGGGCAATACATCCTATCAGCGGTTGACCCTTGACAATGAGACGAGAAGATTGCTGCAGCTTAAGCGTCAGTACAAGCGTGAGCTCCTGGTCTTGCGTACGCCGTCTGCTAGACAGAGACATAGACAGGCTCAAAATCGCCTTGGGAAAATGCTAATATTGGTGAAGGTTAATTACCTTAACAATTTGATCAAACAAATTGATGTGCAAGATCGTTACAAGATGCAGAAATTATGGAGACTGACGCAAACTTTGAAGCAGCAGATGGCGCCTAACTGGCCGCTTAGGGTGCACTCTGTTGTTGGTGTAGGTTGTGATGCTGGTAAGCCAACCTGGACGCGGACCAGTCCAGAGAAAGCTGAAGAATTTGTTATTCACCTTGAGCAACGCTTCAAGCCAAACTATTTAAACTAGAGAGAGAGATCGGAAGAAGATTGTTGATGAACTGCAGCTTCTGCAATTGCAGCAACAGCAGAGACAAATGGCTGGTGGTGGCGGTGCGTCTGGCACCCCATTGCTCTTTTGACCTGTTACTCTTGATGAGGTTTTGCTGGAGATCAAGTCCCTGGTTTTGAAGAAATCCCCTGGAATGGACAATATTGATAATCATGCTATTAAGATGCTACCGCGGAAGGCTGTGCTGTATCTTGTGTTACTGTTTAACTCCATACTGAGGTTAGAGCATTATAGCAGTGAAAAAATGCTGGCATTACAATGATTTTGAAGCCTGGCAAACCTATTGAGAATGTCTCCTCAGTGTGTCTCGTTCATAAGCCATTCGTCTGTTTTTTCGAAGCAGTTTGAAAGAGTGCGTATGCGAAGGCTTTTTGAGTGTAAAGATTTTGTCAATGCTGGACCGAGTCACCAGTTTGGTTTCAGGAAGGAGCACAGTGCAGAACAGCAGCTTGCTCGTGTGGCACAGTTCATCCTTGGAGCTTTTGAAAACGACAGTATTGCTCTGCTGTGTTCATTGACATCAGTGAGGCAATTGACAGAGTGTGGCATGAGGGACCTGTGTAAGTTGATCAGGCTGCTGCCGCCAAATTTGTACGCAGTCCTACGCAGCTACTTGAGTAATCGGAGCTTTATTGTAAATACTGGTAGTCTGAGGTCTAAATATGGGATCTGTTGACTGTATTTTTACAGTCGTCAGTATCTCCCAACGTTCCGTTGTGAACAAACCTAAAAACCAGGGAACACCCAATCTAAAGAGCTGCGCTTCTCGCCGATGGGTGATGATATCGTGTATGGCAACGCAGATGGCATTATCTTTGTGACAGATATTCAGTCAGGTGTCCAAGTGATCCATTACAAGCGGCATGCCACCTATCTGACTACTCTGTGCTTTATGAACAGCAACGATCCAAATGTGTTCATTCGTTGGCTGCGCAGATGGTTTGATGAAGGCGATCGACCTTCGCTCACCGGACTCCGATTTAGTACTCGGTGCACAAGGGGGCTCCATTACATACCTTGATCCGCGCAACGATGGCAACCATTCCTGATCAAAAGAATTGTTAGCAATAATATGGGCAACGAAAAATTTCAAATTATATTTATATATATATAATCTCTTATATGGCTAAATAACAGAAACAAACATGAAGTTGCAAAGGTGGAAGATACGAATAAACGAATTCGATTGTGAAATTAAATACATATCAGGCAAAGAAATCTATGTAGTTGATGCACTTTCACCAATTAAAACTGAAGGCAATAACGTAGAAGAAAATTTCATGGGGAATGCTCAAGATAGCATAGCATCGACAATGCATAGCGCAAACGAAGATAATCAAAGTTGTATTCAAATCACAGGAAGACCATTGAATAATTCTAATTATCAAATAGAATTTATAAAAGGAAATACCGAAGAAATAAAGAAAATTGGCTTTTTTCACAAAACTAAGATTATAATAAATTACATAGAAATGACAACGGAAAAAGCAGAAGAGATCATAAAAGAATATCTTTGAGCAAAAAACAGCGTTATATACTTCCCACATGAAGGTGACTACGCAATATTCCAACAGGCTTATTTAAAAATAATACAAAGATATTGTCCGATAATGAACGGAATAAAGATAATCAAAAAGACAAAAACGAGGACTCCTAAATGTGGTAGGAAAAGGTTACAAATATTTATTTGGCACATTAACTGAAGACAACAAAACAGAATTTACTGAAAAAATTGATGATTTAGAAGCTAATAGCATACAAGTAAACGAACTAAACAAAGTCATAAAAGCAGTCAATCATGGCATACAAGTAATGGACAGCATGACAGAGTTGTCACAAAAGAACACAAAATTGAGTTTATTAATGTTTAACTTACAACAATTCACTGAATACATCGAAGATATCGAATTAGGGATGCAACTATCAAGATTGGGAATTTTTAATCCAAAATTACAATAGTTAAATATAAAAACATCAACTTGGATAAACGCCACGACAAATGAAATTATAATAATATCACATATACCGAAAACTCTGTCACAAGAAACTTTTTATTCAATAATACCATATCCAGACGAAGAAAAGAATATTTTAACCGAACTAGAGCTAACTATTAGTGATAAAAATTATTTACACAAAAATAACACTTATTCAGCAACAAAAAGAAACTAATAACAAACGAATTTATTAACGGTATATTGAAACAAATGAAACAAGAAAAAACTATGAAATAAATTTCATAGAAGCGAATGTAATATTAACTTGGAACTTACCTAAAGTCACACTTAATCAAAACTGTATACCAGAACAAATCGAAATTTTAGGAAACAACATTATCAAAGTAACCAATTGTTTTGTTCAATTAGCAGATATCCAGATATCAAATGAAATATCAGACTTTACACACACCATTTATATCAGTAATAATATAACTAAAACATAGCCGTTAGTATTCTTAGAAACCAAAGAACTCATAAGAGAACATACAAAAACTAACAATACCTTATTAAGTATTGTCAATAGTAATAATGAGATATTCTTTGTTCAAATTCAAAAATTTACCAAAACAAATAACAATAAAATATAAGAATAGTACAGCAACGACACCACTCGTCGAAGATGAAGAAAAAGTAACCGCAGAAAACACCATCGGCTTACAGTTGTACTCTACACTGAACGCTTGAGGACAAGCCAATTTCTTGAGGAGCCATATAGCCATATATGCGCCTTTCGCAACAATTGCAACAAACGACATTTGGATCTTGCGCCGCATCAGCATATTTCGTCAACGACGAAATCAAGTGCAACCAGCGATCAGAACCAAAAGCGCACGTACCTTCGTCAGCGCATTCCACAAGTGGGCCAGCGTGAGACCCAAATGGGCCACCCGACACCTCCACCAATGGGACGGAAGCGTCAAAGCCGTGGAAAACTTCCAAAGATCACTCCACCAACGCGACCCGACCTATAAAAGAGGGCGTCGCAGATACGGAAGTCAGTCAGTCAGAGCCAGGCAGTCAAAAGTGAGAAACGAGTACGAAACTCACTGTCGGGCAAGAGTAGGTCTGAGACTCACCGTAGTCACTGCGATATCTAGGATCGCCACCTAGCTGGTACATGGAACGCCGGATATCAAAGGAATATGCATATGGCAGTTAAAATTGTACCATAGTAATAAGTGAAGCCGAATAAAACCATTAGTTAATATATATTGAAAGATATGTGTTATTAATTATCGCAGTGCAATCAAATATAAATTTGTTGCTCGAACCCATAGCTCGGCTGAGTTTTAGGCCAGCTAAAACTAAACGAACTAAAAAAGGTTCGTTACAACTGGCGCCTGGTTGCGATAATTAATACACATTATATATATTAACAAAACAAAAATAGTTCATGCCTGGGAATACGCCCTCAAGAAGGAAGAAGTCTTGAGATATGGAGAAGAATTCCAAGTAGATCTCAGAGGAACACTGGATGAGATGCGTCGACAATTCGAAGAGTGGGTGGACACTCACGAATCCAGACTATCATACAGCACGCGGATTCAGGAATTGGCAGCTATTCATGGCAGAATTTCACCGGCCAAAGAAATAGGAAAAGTTGCGGATGCAAGAGAAAAGGCGAACTTTGATTTCATCCAGTTGAGCATACCAACAACTAGCGCAGCAGCACGCGCACGAGACGACAAACAAACAGTATGGAAAACACCCACACCACAGCCATCAAGAAGAGTGCCCACAAGCGACAGCACGGCGACGTATATGTCCCAGGAATACCCGAGGGGAGCGAAACAAGACCGGGAGTGGAATTTTCGCTTCGACGGCACAACGAAACCGTTAGAATTCTTGGAGCTAGTCGAGTGGTCAGCCGATACATGTGGACTCAACTTGAATTTAATTCCCAGGACCATGCTTGAACTACTACAGGGAATAG
Organism: Drosophila atroscutellata; assembly: GCA_035041605.1. Classification (NCBI taxonomy): domain Eukaryota; kingdom Metazoa; phylum Arthropoda; class Insecta; order Diptera; family Drosophilidae; genus Drosophila; species Drosophila atroscutellata. Next base: position 47,662 of record JAWNLA010000058.1, read on the forward strand.
CACTGAAATGGTATGTAGCAAATAATCAGCATTGGACGAGATGGATATCATTTGTCCAGAGTTTTGAAGAATACTTCTTGCCAAGAGATTACTTCGAATACCTAAAAGACGAAGTAACCCGAAGACGCCAGGCTATAAACGAGCCATTTAAAGTGTATATGGTGGAAATGCAGCCACTAATGCGGCCATTGCAGTATTCGGCGGACAAACAATTGCACAAAATCTACAGCAACAGCGTTCCAGACCTACGAGCGTACGCAGGGTCAGATCGATTCAACAACTTGACAGAATTGATGCATTTGGCAGCCACGTTTGAGGAACTTGAGGTAGACAGGGAGAAGTTGAGACAGCAGAACCGCGTGGAGCACCCGAGTTACAACACAGCGAAGGCAAATAGAGCCTCAACAGAGACGCATGGAACAGCCGAGTCATCAAAAACGACTCGCAGGTTGATCGTGGTACCATCAAAAAGTATTGAGGTACAGCAGATTGCTTGGAGGCTAATGACATGTGTTTCAAATCACTGTATTCGTTCATGAATGCAACTTTCTGTGATTTTAAAGATGCATTTTTGGCCAGTTTCGATTCGAGTGCATTGAATCGACGTAGGGCACGATTGTATGAATCCCCAAGCGCATCGAAGCGATCCTTGGCTGGGAGCCGAATAGTGTACTCGCCTGATTCAAGATGCGAATAATTGCGGAAAAATAATTGCTCACAAATAGTATCCTCCTCCGACGGCATGTCTGCAGCGCCGCAATAATTGTCGATTTCCCAGAACTGTTTTTCTAAATCGAACAACGGTTCCGATTCGGAATGCTTGATCGCTGCAGCTAGAGATGATTGACACAGCCTCCAGAAACTATCCAGCCTAATTTTGTCTTCTGAAGCGTAGGTAAATGATTTGCCAGACGAACTTGCCCAACGCAAAGCAAGTCGAAAAATATGCCAGCGCCAATTAGCATATCGATCGTGTAAACGGAAACAAGTGATGCACCTTGAGAACGCGTTGTGTCGGGCAGCTGAGATGCAGAAGAACTTGTGTCCATATGCAACAATGAGTGGTGCTTCTGTTAGCAATGTTTACAGTGACCAGATTTGCATTGCTGTAGAGTACGCCCTTTGCGAAGGCAGTTAAGGCAGAGGTGCAGCCTTTTAGCCTTCTCTATAGCGAATAGTGGGAGTTAAATTTATAAATCGTGTAAATTTTAACAGATGATGATCAGCTGATTCGCATAAGACAAGATTGAACATACGATTTTCCCACCTGCTTGCCAGGTGTGTGCGTTGCCATGGCAAACTCTAAATTTTCCATCATGCGGCATCTCCTTTCCAAGAATTTAGACATGTCGGTCAATTTTGGCAGCCCTTTCAGGGCCAATGTGTCCTCCCACTTCACCTGCGTGAATTGAACCAATTTAGTTGTGATCAGGTGAACCAGCAAACCATCTGCAATGTCGTCAGCAGATGCCACTGTGTGCAACGCGTGCAGATGTGAATTAATACTGTCACTCAATTAAAGCAGACTGATCGCCGAACCCTTTATCACACCTGAGAGCCTGAATATGGAACGTACGTGTGCCTGAAAATGCATCAATTTATTGTCAAAACGATTTATTAATAATTCCATGGCTTTATCGGAATTATATTCCGTTGGTTCAATAGCTCGAATCGCTTCCAAAGTAGGTCCTGCCAGGCATGATCGAACATGCTGAAACTTCTCCACTTTAGTTAATTCCTCATTTTGGCCGACGACAGTGTTGTACATAGCGAAGAAATCGGGCCAGTCGATGTATGCACCGCCGAAACGTGGATGTTCAAATTGCGGTAACATAGAGACGCGCTGTGCCTCTTGAGCTACCATTTAGCTCGTTCGGGTTACTCTGGATTGCTGAATGGATAATCGAGGCCTTACGCAGATTGATGAGTTCACGAGTAAGCTTGGATGTCACCTCGCAGCTGATTTGGTCAAATTGCGACCTTGCGTCCGTAGCCAGCTCCATAAGATTAAGCTTCTCAAGTTTGGATTGTGCAGCATCAAAGCTGGAGCGCATTTCGATGATTAAATCCAGTCTATCCTGCACCTCAGCTTCATCGAAATACATCAGCTGCTCAGTAGATAAAATCGCATTTAATGCACTGAGTTGCCAAGCTACAGATTCTGCCTTTGCCTTGTAAAAGTCCAAGTCAGAGTGAGAACACGCCAATTGCAGTGAGAGTGAACAACAGTTAATGCAGAAAGAGAGAATGGCCATGACCTGGTGTAGAATTCACTCGAGGAATGAAGTGCAACGGCTTTCGAAAAACGTTTGCTTACCGCTGACCCAAAATAAGCAACAACGCTGCACTATTGGAAGCACAAGTGCGACGACCGCCGAAAGCGTTTGGGCCCCTCACGCTAATGAGAGCGCAAGCGCAGCGACCGCCTAAAACGTTTCGCTCATCGCTGTGGCGGAAATAAGCAACAACAATGCTCGCGTAAATGAGAGCGCAAGCGCAGAGACCACAGTGAACGTTTTGTCCGTCGCGAACAACAACAACGCTTGCACTATGGAGAGTGCAAGTGCAGTGGCCGCCAAAAAAACATTTTGCTTGGCGTTTAGCCACAGCAGTTTGTCACACTAGTGGAGAGGCGTGCGCAAAACCAAAAATTCCGTTGGTTAGTCATGCACACTAGTGTCGAGACGTGCACCGGTAATTGAACAACCCGAGATAGAGGGATAAGGAACACCAGCGCACACACCCACCCAAAAGGTTTATCATTAGGCCTCAATCAAGCGCAGCTTCTATACAAGTCAGTACGATCTCACAGCCAAACGGCTCGCGACGGCAAAGCGGCCTCCTCGGACGCAAATCCCCGTGCAAGGCCCAGCGGCGCTGGAATCCCGCACGAATGGGGAGCCAGTCCGGCTGTGGGCATGGCCGCGCTAGGCGATCGCTAGGTCCACGCGACCGGGTGGTCTGTATAGTGCGCGTGATACGCGTAAGGCGCCTTGTACGTGTACGTGTGCGTGCGTGTGTGTGCGTGTGTATACGAATGTGTACACAAAATAAAAAAGGAATCAAATGCACGCGGCACCAACAACAATGCGCGTAAATCGAATCAAAACGCCAGGAGCAGCAGCCAATGTAAAAAGCAAGCAGCGCAGCTCGAGCAGCAACAGGAGCAGCCTGAATTGGAATCTGTCCACGAGTCTGATGCTGGACAAGTGGAAGATGCTGGTTGGGTGAGAGTACCTGGCCATTGCCAGGTATTTTTGTTATCTGGGCTAATGGAGACACGCGTCAATACGCCACTGGATAACCAGAAGAGGGTGTTGCTGGCCGGGTTGGATGACCCGGAACGCTATTGGGGCACATATCGCCCGCAAACGCAAATGCACGCGATCCGTACTCACTGGTTATGGTCTTGATGTGGTATAAACCGAGTAATCTGTGGCCAAATGCCGCCGGCATACGGTACTGGTGGATACATCATGACGGTCGCAATTTTGGGGTGCAAACCATACAGGATATGCCATTCGGCGATAAGCCGTTTGGCGGAGTATTTCGCTGACCTGCACAAGCATCGCCGTTTGGACAGTGGAAGTCATCCACTGCCGAAGAAAGTGGGAAGTGTGAGGATCCATATAGAGATGACAAATAAATAAATAGGTTTATATATTTATGTGTGCTTTATGCGCCCCTCACAGTAACTGTACATCAGCCCGAAATCCGGCCCTGATTGCAGTTGCGGCGAATTCGCTCTCTTTCGCCCTCTCTTTTTCGTACGGAGGTTCTCAGTCATATAAACGTATCTGACATACATGTCCATCAGGACATGTGCTGTTGCAGTGTGAGGAGTTTGGCGAGTGCAATATCGCCATCCATACTCGCACTAACGGCAGACATGGGCTGGCGCCAGCAAAAGGCAGAGGAAAATTAAAACAGATCACGCCACCGAGACGATCATGTGATCTTTGGTGCAGTCCTGACAAAGGCTGCGTCGCGGGCTATAAAAAGAGCAGCCCAGGCGATAGTGGCAAGAGTCCCGAGTCAGGTCCCGAGGTCAGATGCGTGGAAGCTATGAACCAAAACTACGCGAGTGCATCGGAAAAGTTTGAGTTTGAGTTGTGGCAACAGGCGGAATCCGCATAAACGAGTGTGACTGAGCCTGCGTTGGTTGATAACCGGAGTGCCGTATGGTGACGCTGTCGGGCAAGAGGAAGTCGTAAAATTGCATAGCTGCTGCGCGGAGTGCCTGGAGCAGACTTTTACGAACAGGACCACTTTTCAGAGCTGACCTAGGGCTTCAGTGAACTGTTGTAAAATCCAAGCGCCATCTACAGTGCAGACAAGAAGTGCAATTGTACATTTAAATAGTGAAATGTAAATAATACCATTGTTTAAAATAATATATATAAAATAACGTGTTGTTAATTATCGCATCGTGATCAAATATACATTTGTTGCGCGAACCCGCAGCTCGACTGAGTTTTAGCTAGTCCGAAAGAAAAGGTTCGTTACAGCACATAGATCCGCTATATGCAGTTAATGTTGGTTATCCGATATGCTCTGCGAGCGACTGAGCTATTTACGGACTGACTTTCGGCACGGGACGCGTTACACCTTAGTTCGGCCCTACCCCGAACAATGATATCACCCTTTACCAAGAACGTGATTATATGAAGAACAGGAAACATATCTTAGCAAGCACTAGTACCTTGCTGGCCTCTGATACCATTTTTCCAGTCGGCATCCTCTTAGAGTGTTCAGTTGAGAACATTTTGCCAACCTTTGTTTTCTAGTTACCGATTGTATAATTTCCAATTTTTTCAGAATCACTGAGGTTTTCAAAATCTATCACTTTTTAAGCAAACATCAAAATTTATTGTTATTTTTCTATTCATAAATCCTTTTTTTTTTAACCATGAGTAAGAATGTTAATATCTTAGCGGATTATTCACGCCCGAATTCATTACGCACAGTTTTAAATACCACACTTAGTCGGCTTTTTGAAATCGTGTTAATCAAGCGTGAGTGCTATATTAACGACTTGTGGCAACTAGTGGGTCACGAGACAGTATCCACACGTGCTGATACACGAAATGAACTGCAGCGAGCGATTGATTGGCTTCTAAAAAGACTGATTAAATTGGATGTAGTGGCCTTTAGCGAACAAATGGGTATGCAACTCATACCAGATTCTTTCAAAATCATACGCATGCCGAATGTCGTTATTGGATTACTTCGACATAGTTGTAGGAGGCCAACTGTTCTAGTTTATGGTAATCTTGATGTGGAAGAAGCGTTATTGCAGGACGGTTGGCTCACTGCTCCCTTTGTCATGGCTGAGCTGGGAAATTATTTATATGGGCGAGGTGTGGCACTCGATAAAGGTCCTTTAATGTGCTGGCTTAACGCTGTACAAGCATATCGCGATGCTGGCATGCGGCTTCCCATAAACATTGTGTTTCTTATTGAAAGCATGGCGCATAGTGGAAGTTTAGGTCTGCAGGATGTGCTACAGCAACGAATCAGTTTATTTCGCGAGGTGTCCTGCGTTGTAATGGCTACAAGGCGATGGCAAGGTCAAATTACACCATGTATTGTATATGGCTCAAGAGGATTAATATATTATCATCTGGAAATTGAGTGTGCTAATCGATCATTGAATAGCTGCCAGAACTGTGGAACTTTATATGAGGCCCTTCCAGATCTATTTTACTTGCTTAGTTCCTTGGTTGACTGTCAAATGCATATACTTTTTGAGGGTACACAGGAAGCATTTCAGATAGATAGAAAAGTGTTCCGACTTACAGAGTTCAATTATAACGAGTTTGGCCAAATTCTTGACGTTCAAGATCTCCCTCATCAAGCCCAAAAGCAGGCGGCATTGTCTAAAAACTGGATCATGCCCCACATATCTATACATGGAATCCAAGGAGCAAACGCTGAAAGCGAAGTACGCTTTATAATTCCACATAAGGTTATCGGAAAATTTTCGATTTCGATGGCGCCGAATCAAAATGTTGATCAAATTACGAGTGCTTTAAAACAGCATATTGGTAAATTATGGGTAAGCCGAAAATCCCCCAATAAGATGATGCTAATTGAGAAGTTAGTTGTACCACCCTGGAACGGACGGTGCAATACGCCTGAGTATGAAGCAGCTCAGAGCGCTATAGCTCATACTTACCAAAAAAATCCAAACTTTATTCGGGATGGAGGAGCATTATTGGCTCCTTCACTGTTTCAACATTATTTGCAGAGAAATGTATTAGTTCTGCCAATTGCAAAGAACGACTGTGGAGGCTCCCCAGTCAATGAACGAATTAGCGTTCAGAACTATATTATGGGTAGTCAGTTAATAACTGCTTTTATGTGGGAATATGCGAAACGTTTCCAATGTAATTTGAATTGAAAGATAATTTTTTTCTTATGTTTGCTAGTTATTCCAGAAATTTTTAAAAATATATAAATCCAGCTGATTTGCCCATTGAAGCACTTTTTAGAATTATTAAAACTTTGGCTACATCCGTCTGCATAGTTTTTAATAGTCGCTGTGAAAAAATTTAGTTATATATAAATTCCATGAAAAACTTATTAACTTATCAAGATTCATAAAGAGCAATATCAAGCTTCAAGTATTGACTATATTATAGTAAGCTCCTAGTAATCTAACCTTTTCGTTAACAATTGAAGTAATGACATGCATTCGCTGCTCAACACGCGACCCTGACGCTGTGCGATGTTCATCCTTATTGTACGATTTCGTCAAGAGCAGAAAATCGTTCGTTTCAGATATCGCAGAGACTCAACAAATAAAGATGCACTCGAGTCAAGGGCTGCGATTAGAAATGGGTCTCTGCACCATCTGACGGGCTGCCTGCCATAAAACACATAAGGTTACCAGATGCAGCATCATAAATAAAAGAACAGTATGACATTGTATATGTAAGCAGGTCAAATTGTAAATACACTATCTAGTCGTGGTCAAATATAAACACCGACATATGTTCAAGCAAGAACATTAGCTTAAGTAAAATATGTTGTACCTAGTACTCAAGTGACAGCTGCATCCACTTGAGTACAGGATAAGTAAAAATAGATTAACAAAAACAACCCTTGCATGGGTTAGAAATGTCTCCTGCGTTGAGACTTAGCATGTATTCTTAACTATATAAGGCTTGGATTTTAAGGAATAAAATCAGTACGAAAAGGAAACTTGACGTATTCACTCCGTAGCCCAATTTGTCCATAGTACCGATTGCGGCGACTCATTGTTACTGGTACATGCACCGGCAGCAAACAAACAAAAACATTTTCAGCATATCCACAAGAAGACGACTTCTCCTTGTACATTTGGTGACCCCGAACGTTTAGAAAAAAAAAAAAATTCATTCAGTTTTTACCGAGTGGTAAATAGTCATTTTTTTTAAACATTTGGTGACCCCGAACGTTTAGAAAAAAAAAAAAAAAAACAAATTCATTCAGTTTTTACCGAGTGGTAAACAGTCATTTTTTATACATTGATGACCCTGACATTTTTTTTAACAACGATTTCAACAGAAAAATTACCAAGTGGTAAATATCAGTCATTCGTTTACCGATAGGTAAATAAACATAGACAAACATTTAGGCATAGAACAGGCTAATAGTTGTTCGGCAACGACAAAAAATAAGAACGTTACCTGAGCAAAAAGAAAAAAGGCTTAAGGGTACCTGGTCAACTTGGCGATCGATACCTAGTTCAGTCCAAAATCGGCAGAAGACAAGACAAATACATCTCGTCCGAAGAAAAAAAAAAAGAAATTCATAAAGAAAAAAGAAAAATATTACGAATCGTTTGTATTCCAATTTACTTTGTTGTATCGCTGATTAATATTTTGGTGTGAGTCGAGGCACATCTTGTCGTAGAGACAAAACAAAAATACCTCCAACAAATCAGCGCTATTACAAAGTAAAAAAGGAATAACAAAACAACGGATAAAAATGGAGGCTCCTATGCTAAATACTTTGCTGGACAAGCAACTAGTTACTGGAGAGGAGATACAAAATGTAATTAGAAATTACAAAAAGGATCCTGTTGAGCGAAAGGCAAAGCCAGGATATTTTGAAGAGCGCCTAAAAAGATTAAATAATCTTTGGGATGCCTTTTCCAATGAAGAGAAGAATATTCAAAAATTAATACATGGTACAAAGATTGACCATAGTTATTTTACAAATGAATACTATACGAAAGTACAAAAATTAGTACTGGAGTACACAGAAAAATTCCAAAATGAAGCGTCTTCATTGGAATTAGAAACTCTGTCATTGACAACCCAGAATGAAGAGTTGGAAATCGAATCAATGATTCGTGAGCAAAAGGTTTGGCTCGATAGCCTAGAAAGAATAATGAATAAAATGACGAATGAGAATCGCCAAAGTTTTCAAAAGGTCATAAGCCAATATTGGAGTGAGATAATGAACATCCACATCCAAGTATACAAAAAATTCATCGATCCAAAGAAGATTGGATACGATGATAGAAGGTATTTGGCTGCTGAAGATGCTGTAATTTCAGTACAAACCATTATAAATGACGAAATGGTTCAGCGACCTCTCAATGCAAATCAAATGCATGCTGCTCTACCTCTTCCAAAGGTAGAAATCCCAAAATTTAATGGGGACTATTTAAAGTGGCAGCAATTTCATGATATCTTTAAGAAAATGATTCATGAATCAACGTTACCAATTATTCAGAAGATGTGGTATTTAAAGACCAACATCATTGGAGACGCGGAACGCTTGATACGTCATCTTTCCTTAACTGAAGGAAATTATTTAACAGCATGGAATATGCTGCAAGAGCGTTTTAGCAACAAGCGTGTGCTGAGTAACGCGTTGATCAATAAATTATTAGATCAACCATCAACTACAAATGATGCCAAATCAATTAAAGCTATGCATGATAACATAAATGAGACGTTATCTGCATTAAATAATATTGGAATCACAACGGAAACCTGGGATCCAATAATTCTATGCATATTGGTCAAGAAATTGGATCGGCAGACTCATATGTTATATGAACAGTCTGTTGCAAATTCAAGACAATTGCAAGAAGTAAGGCAGTTGTTGAAATTTTTGGAACAACGATTTCTGACATTAGAAGCCACATGCAGTGTCGATAAAAAGAATGTTAGCACTAAACACAATATATGCGTTTCGACTGGATCAGAGTTCATTTGTTATTTCTGTGAAAAACCAAATCACGCCATGTTTAAGTGCACGGAATTCCTAAAAAAGACCCCATCAGAGAGATTAAATTGGGTTCAAAAGCAGAAACTATGTGTAAAATGTTTTAAGCGTGACCATACCGCAAAAACATGCCCAAGAAAAGATTGTTTTAAATGCAATAAAGGGCATAACACATTGCTACATTTGGAAGTCAAGCCTGATTTTAAAGTATCAGCATCGGCAAGTAGTATACAATCAAACTATGTACTCCTAGCCACAGCACGAATCCTAATTGAAGGAAACAATGGACAAACAGGAGAATTCAGAGCTCTACTTGACTCCGGCTCACAGGTCAACGTCATCTCGGAGAGAGTATTAAAAAGATTGAATCTCAAACAAAGAAAATCTGATCTTCAAATCAATGGAATTGGCGGACAAACACAAACATCGAGAGCAAGAGTGAATGTTATGATCAAATCTCATAATAATAAATTCAACTCAAGGTTAGAAGCAATCGTATTGCCGCACTTGATATCAGATCAACCAGCACAGCAAATCGACACATCTCGTTGGAAGTTTCCGGGAGCCATCACATTGGCGGATCCCACATTTGACAAGCCTGGAAGAATTGACGTAATTCTAGGAGCAGAATACTATTTTGAAATCATTCAAAATAAACATTTAAAAATTGGAAAAGGAATGCCAAGGCTACAGAAAACCAAGCTAGGATGGATCATAGCAGGAAAACTTAAAGAGGCATCGTCAACAATAAGTACATGCTCAGTACTAACTGAAGAAGAGAAGCTAAATCAACAAATAGCTACATTTTGGGAATTGGACTCGTTCGAAACGAACGAATCTTGCATTTCTCCGTTGGAGAAACAATGCGAAAAACATTTCATGCAGAACATAAAAATTGCAGTCGACAATAAACTCATCGTTCGACTACCATTTTTGGAAAATACTTCAGCCCTGGGGGAGAGTCGTGATCTGGCGACACGGAGATTCCTGTGTTTGGAAAAACGACTAACACGAGATCCTGCGACTAAAGCCAGCTATGTTCAATTCATGAAAGAATACGAAGCTCTGGGCCATATGAAGGAAATGCACACAAAGGAAGTAGCAAAGGCCCGCTATTTCATACCGCATCATTGTGTTGTCAAGCCCGACAGTTCCACAACAAAATTAAGAGTAGTGTTTGATGCTTCTGCAGTCACGTCATCAGGAAAGTCACTGAACGACTTGATGCACAAAGGACCAACTGTGCAGAATTCAATATTTTCGATCCTGCTCCGTTTTAGAATGCACAAATATGTATTCACAGCAGACATTGAAAAAATGTATCGTCAAATTTGGATGAATCCTGATGATCAATACTATCAGTCCATAGTATGGCGCAGTGACCCATCAGAGGATCTAAAGTACTACAGATTAAAAACGGTCACATATGGAACAAAGGCAGCACCATTTTTAGCCACGAAAAGCCTACAGTATCTGGCGCAAAAGGCAAAAAAGGAACTTCCATTAGGAGCTGCTGCGTTGGAGAATGATTTTTATGTTGACGACTGCATAACAGGAGCGGATACATTACCAGAGGCTCTTCAAATACAACAACAGCTGAATAAACTTCTGTATAGCTCTGGATTTAAGTTGAGAAAATGGTGTAGTAATAAGATTGAATTACTACAAGAAGTATCGAAGGAAGACATAGTATCAAATGTTCAACTGGATGATACCGCTTATGAAGATTGCTCCATTAAAACGCTGGGAATCACTTGGAACCCCAAATCTGATCGTTTATGTGGCAAAACAGATATCGTCAGTAAAGATAAAGTATCACGAAGAGATGTGATGTCTGAAATTTTCAGGATTTTCGATCCTCTGGGACTGTTTTCACCAGTGGTCGTGAAGGCAAAGATATTCATGCAACATCTCACAAAGGAAGGATTTGATTACAAGGAGGACCTCCCAGTTCATCTTCAAGACGAATGGAAACAATACAGAGAGGATCTGAAAATTCTCAACTCTATTCAGGTACCACGTCACATGTTTCGTGGAAAAATACCTGTATCAACAGAAATTCATTCTTTTGTTGATGCTTCAGAAAAGGCATTTGGAGCAGCCGTATATATCAGGGCAATACATAAGGACAAACAAGCCACAGTCCAATTGTTATGTGCCAAATCGCACTTAGCCCCAATCAACGCAATAACATTACCACGTCTGGAATTAAAGGCGGCTGTATTGGGTGCTCAGCTAGTAGAAAAGGTCAAAAACGATCTATCTATGAAGAACGTACCAACTTATTATTGGTCCGATTCAAGGATAGTTCTTTCATGGATTAATTGTTCATCATCCATCCGTGACAAATTTGTCGCCACAAGAGTTGGGACAATTCACCGCCTGACAGTGCAAAAGGAATGGAGGCATGTTGCTTCAGAAAATAATGCGGCTGACGTACTGTCCAGAGGAATGTCTGCTGCCAAATTTGCCCAAAACAGCATTTGGTTTTATGGCCCTCTATTTCTACATGGATCACCTTTAAAATGGCCACCACCGTTTGTCGCGACTAACGATGAGATGGAAGGCTCAAACCCTCCAAATATTAATCAGAGATCAATAATGACTATTACCAGGGAGGAGGACATCATTTATAACATCAGGCACAATGGTTCGTTCAATAAGCTAGTCAGAATCATAGCTTATTTAATGCGTTTCCGAAAAGGAAAGAAGCACACCAGCCAAATTATAGAGTTCAATGAACTCCAAGAAGCAAAAAAAATCATTGTCCGTAACATACAACGGTATGATTTTATGGAAGATATTAAACAAATTAAAAAGGTTAAGGAGCCGCGAAGAGAAAGTGCAATTAAATCTCTAGCACCTTTCTTGGATGAGGATGGCATCTTGCGAGTAGGAGGTCGACTGGAAGCAGCACATATATCGTTCGACGCAAAACACCCAATGCTGTTACCATTTAACGATCCAATCGTAAAAATCATTCTTGGACAAGTTCATAAGGATAACATGCATTGCGGCCCCCAAGCATTGCTGACCATATCAAGACAACAATTCTGGATTATAAAGGGAAAGAGCATGGCAAGAACGATTGTTCAAACTTGCATCAAGTGCACTAAAGCAAAGCCAAAATTAATGGGACAGATTATGGGAAATCTACCACCTCTCCGAGTCACACAAGCGAGACCATTTCTGAATTCTGGTGTCGACTACTGTGGACCCTTTAAAATCCACTACAAAATTCGCGGAAAGAAGCCTAACACAGCATATATTGCAATCTTCTGTTGCTTCACGACAAAGGCAGTTCATCTGGAATTGGTAAGCGATCTTACCACAGAAGCTTTTCTTGCAGCACTGCGACGCTTCATTAGTCGCCGGGGAAAGTGCCAAACATTGCATTGTGACAACGCAACAAATTTTGTAGGAGCAAAAAACAAGCTCCAAGAACTAGAGGATGCAATATATACAGAAAAGGCTCAAGCTTCAATTATTCAGGAATGCAATAACAGAGGAGTCCAATTTAAATTTATACCTCCTCGAGCACCACACTTTGGCGGACTATGGGAAGCCGCGGTAAAATCAGCGAAACATCTTCTATTAAAAAATGTTACAACGGCGAATTTAACATACGAGGAGCTGGAAACCGTCATAGTTGAGATAGAAGCGATACTCAACTCCCGTCCTTTAACGCCTATATCAGAAGATCCAAATGATATCACTGCATTAACACCAGGACATTTTCTTATTGGAGAACCATTAACCGCGCAGGCCGACAGTGAACCAACCCAACAACCCAAAACACTTGGACAACGATGGCAAGCAGTTTCGAAGTTAAAACATTCATTCTGGACACAGTGGTCTCAGGAATATCTTCAACAGCTACAGCAACGTCAAAAGTGGAGAAGATCTTCAGCTAACATCAAAGAGGGAGCTCTAGTTCTATTAAAAGAAGACAACACTCCAGTTTTACAATGGCCCATGGGTAGAATCGTTCGAGTTTATCATGGAAAAGACAATTTCGTTAGGGTTGTCGATGTGAAAACCTCCAAAGGAATCTTTAAGAGGGAAATTCAGCACGTAGCTCCTCTATTTAATGAAGAGGAACCCACTCACAAACACCCAGTAGATGATCCTGTGGAAAGTGAACAATCAGATGAAGGTTCACATCCTAAGAAAAGGAAGCAGATTAATATCGGTTCCGTAACTACAACGATGTTGGTGATGTTGCTTCTATTGCCGCTTGCATTGGCACAATCGATAAACATAACTCAGTTCGGATCAAAGCCTGGGATATTCTTTGAAAAAATTGGAACAACACAGTTAGCAGTATCTGAATGGACGATTGTGGCCTACTTGGACTTAAAACCCTATTGGACTGACGTAGACACATTTTCCAGAGGCACTACAAAAATTGGGCAAATGTGTTCCAAACTCCTTGACATTCCTGCATGCAAAGGAATGTATCAACATTTCCGACACATAGAAGAAGAAATATTTATGGAAAACATGTTATTGACCAAATCACGCAAACAGAGAGCACCATTGGACATCGTGGGAAATATCGCAAGTAGTTTGTTCGGAGTATTGGATTCTACATATGCAAAGGATATGTCAAAAACCATACTGGAAGTGAAAGGAAATGAAAACCATCTTCTGGAGTTATTACAAAACCAAACTACACTAATTGACTCCACTATTAACGTGTTGAAACGAGATGAAATTACTTACTCAAAGCGATTAAGCCATTTGGAAGATCAAATTGATAATGTGATGAAAGATGGGTACACTTTTCAGTGGTACATTACGCTGACGTCACAGCTTACGGCAATAGCTTCCAATCTTCAACGCATGCAGAGCGAAATCATTAATATACTAACTGATGTACGCCACAATACTATCAGCTCTCTTCTAGTGTCACCTCGGCAGCTACAGGATCAATTTGACAAGATAAGAGATAATTTAAAACCAGATCAAATGCTTCCGGCCAACCCAGAGAACATGCTCATGGCATACAAAATGATGAAAGCTGAAGGCGCCGTAGTAGACAATCACATTATAATAAAAATAATGTTGCCCTTGGTATCAACCTCAACACTGGATCTATACAATTTGGTACCCATACCAGTTACAGGCCAACATGGATTTCAGGTGTTCAAAATTCGAACACCTTTTATTGCCATCAACAATTATCGGGATAAATTTGTGGAATTGACTACGGAAGACATGGCAAACTGTCATCAAAGATCCACAAAGGATTTCATCTGTTACAGTAAACAATCACTGTTTTCTATCGACATGAGCTGCGAGATGCAACTTTTTCACAACAAAACAGATTCATCCTGCCAGATTGAAAATATCAATAGAATTTTCATGTGGCAGAAAATGTATGGGATGAACCGTTGGATATTTGCAACAAAAACTCCATTAAAATTCTCTGCAGTCTGCACCGATGGAACATCAGATATCCAGTTATATAATACTGGACTACTGACAGCAAAGGCGGGATGTACCATACGCAACTCATTAATAACCGTAACCAGTCAAAGCGTCATGGAAACATCATTGTTGACATCATATGCTCGATTTGGAGACATGGAGGACAACAAACCGACCACCCAGCGACCGGCTACTACAATAACAAAAAACATAGAAGTCTTGGGCTACAACGAGCTTCTCGAACTACAGAGGGACTCTATACCAAACAAACGTCTTCGTCTACCACACAACATTCAAACAATCGAGCATCAACATATTGCAATGTACATCGGATTATCATTTATGATGATTATGGTGGCAATTTACTGTGTGAAAAAATGGCGCATAACACTTGGATCACCTCAGCAAACTCAACCATCAACGGCGCCCAGATGTGAACACCTTGCTGTAAATCAACCATACTCCATTAGATTAAATGATGGTTGAATCTATATTCAACGGCCGGGAGGATGTACGATTTCGTCAAGAGCAGAAAATCGTTCGTTTCAGATATCGCAGAGACTCAACAAATAAAGATGCACTCGAGTCAAGGGCTGCGATTAGAAATGGGTCTCTGCACCATCTGACGGGCTGCCTGCCATAAAACACATAAGGTTACCAGATGCAGCATCATAAATAAAAGAACAGTATGACATTGTATATGTAAGCAGGTCAAATTGTAAATACACTATCTAGTCGTGGTCAAATATGAACACCGACATATGTTCAAGTATGAACATTAGCTTAAGTAAAATATGTTGTACCTAGTACTCAAGTGACAGCTGCATCCACTTGAGTACAGGATAAGTAAAAATAGATTAACAAAAACAACCCTTGCATGGGTTAGAAATGTCTCCTGCGTTGAGACTTAGCATGTATTCTTAACTATATAAGGCTTGGATTTTAAGGAATAAAATCAGTACGAAAAGGAAACTTGACGTATTCACTCCGTAGCCCAATTTGTCCATAGTACCGATTGCGGCGACTCATTGTTACTGGTACATGCACCGGCAGCAAACAAACAAAACATTTTCAGCATATCCACAAGAAGACGACTTCTCCTTGTACACTTATTTTGATAAAACGTGTTGGTACTTCATGTATTATAAGAAGTTTAAGACATCAGTCGTATTTTCATCCTCGGAGCATACGGCCACACTAAAACTTTTTGCAGCGAAAAAATAATTTTATGTTCATTTTATTTAATTTTTTTTTATGCGTGTGAGTGTTTCGCGTTACTCTCTCTCGCGATTTGCAACTATCGACGACCGCGATCAGTTCTGCTGGTGCAAAACTATTTTTGCAAGACGCCCTCACTCAACATGATTTCTGCGTGCGCAGCCACCACTCTGGTAGAGTGTGTGCGCTGGGTGCGCGCAAATTTTAGGACAATATGAGCAACATCCCCCATACCGCCACTCCCGGCGACGCGCCTGATACTGCAGCTGCAGTTTCCTGGTGCTCGCCTTCTCTCGCCAGGCAGAGCAGCGAACTCCGCTATAATCTGCGCTCCCGCTCGGAAAGCAGCAACAACAACAAAGTGAACAATGCAAGAATTGCAAATGCCGACAACAATTACATCAACAACAATACAAGCAACGCCAACAACAACACTAACAAAAACACTAATAACAATGCCAACAAAAAAAGAAAATTTGCGACAATCAACGATTACATCGACTTTAATGCAGTGCCATCTACTTCTGCAGGTGCTCGTGCAGCACAACAAGCACTAGAGGACCCGGTATCAGATTCTGACATCGAGTCAGTTGATATGGCAGATAGGACTACAGATGCTGCTTTCCCAATTTTTCCGCTGATTGTGGGCGATGAGGACACAAGTCCAGGCTCCGCCGCTGAGATCCGCGATTCTCTGTCAAACACTTGCACTGTGGAACCACAGCCTACAAAGCCTTCCAAGCCCCCTCCACTTATAGCTGAGGGTATCACCAACGTTGTTGGACTGCTTGAAGCATTAAATGCTGTCACTCCGCCTGATCTTTATGGTTAAATGCAGTGGCGGTGGTACTGTGAGAGTCATGCCAAGTGGTATTGACGCTTACAGGGTAATCCAAAGAATATTCTCAGAGAAGAGAATCCCGTTCCACTCATACCAACTAAAGGAGGACAGAGGCTGCGAATAACAAAGAGATTTACAACTTACTGTTGAATGCCCTGATCGGCATTTGCACATCCCCCAGTGCCACCGCTGCCAGGAATTTGGCCACACAATGAAATATTGCCAAAAACCGCATCGCTGTGGTTCAGCACATGCTAGTCAGGTGTGCTGGAAAGGATGCCCAGCATATCAGCGCGTTGCCAAGGGAAGGAAACTTGTGGCTCAGTCTGGAAGGCCGGCTCAATATATACAAAACTCGCGGCCAAGAAGCCCGGCTTCTTTACGCAATGCACAATTCTCTTATTCTGATGCCGCCAGACTGCAAACGGCTCCTCAGCTCATTCAGCAATTTGGGCAATTGTCACAGCAGCAGCGTCACCCTCAGCAGCAGCTTCACCAACAACAACAGCCACAACCTCAGCACCGCTAGCAGCCGCAGCAGCAGCAACAACAACCTTTGCCGCCTCAACAAGATGCTCAGCAGGTTCCTGAGCAACAGCGGACAAGAAAAAAGCGACGACGTAAAGTTCGCCAGATGTTTAAGCATCGAGAGAATGCTCAGTATCAGCTGAAACACTTGCAGAAACGCCAGCAGCAGCAGAGTCACCATCAGCAGCAGCCTCTTCAAGAACAGCAGCCACAACTTCAGCAACGCCAGCAGCAGCAACACCAACAGCAAATGCAACAACACCAGCTGCCTTTCCGTCAACAACATCAGCAGCCCTCACAGGATCAATAGCAGCTAGTGCAACAGCCTTACCTGTATTGTCAACACGCCAATCCCCAGCATGACAGTCTTATGTCAAAATTCGACAAGTTAAGTGAGACAATGATGGCCATGATGAGCCTGTTGCACGCTGTACTCACCAATAAATGAGCCAAATTGGAACGCCAATTGCCTTGCAAATAACGCCAATGAGTTGGAGTTGTTTATTCATCGCCATCAAATAGATGTAATGTTGGTCTGTGAGACTCACTACTGCTCCAGATCACACTACAGGCTACCAGGCTACGATATCCACTTAGCCAATCATCCGTTGGATCGCATGCGTGGTGGAGCTGCAGTGATCATAAATTCTCTGCATCATCATGCGCTGACTCCTATAAGTTGGCTCTGCGCACAATTTGCTATCGTTAAAGTCTCTAGTGATCAAGGCGAAGTAAATGAACCTTATCCTTACCCTGTTCAAAGAGCCAATTGCATTTTTGGTCCTGTGATCATTTTAGAGTCACTTCTTGCCGACCTACACTCAATCAAGCCTGGGTATTCGCCTGGTCCTGATGGAGTTCCGGGATGTGTACTGTATGTTTTATTAGTGTGATTTGTTTTGTTATTTATTTAGTTATTAGGTTATATTTATTCGTATTGATTCTGAAGCTGGCTATTGTTTTTGTTGTTATTAGATGGGTTGCTTTAATTTGTTATTTATTATTTGGTTTAACATTTGATTTACTTTGATTTGACTTATTTTGATTTATTTGATTTAATTAATCTACCTTTATATTTTCCAGGCCCCCACACTATCACGGAAACAGCATCTGTTTATCCACTACGAAGTCACTGAAAGTGTCGTCCGCATCTGTCCACGAGTTTTCATGGCCATCCTGTGCAGTGTCTTGCTGGCTTTGTTGGGCAATTGGAGCGGCGATTGAAGTGGAGTTATTTTTAGTTTGTAATTCTATGTATTGTAGTAATACATTTAGTAACTGATCAATTTTGTTTTCCAGACGCGTAAACATGGCCGTCATTTGTTGCTGCTCGATATTTTGTGGTGAATGCTGCTCCTGATCAGACCGAGGCTGCTGTTGGAGGGGCTGCTGATCCTCACAAGATGCGTCTTTTGGATTTTTGCGGCTTCTTTGCTGGGCTCGCTGATTTGTCAGGTGAGTTTTTCTTTTTGTGGTTCATTTTTGAGATTGGCTTAGGCGTTGTGTTTTGTTGTTGTTGTTGTTGTTGCAAGTTGTGTTGAACCGCGTTTATTTGCAATTTGCTGACCTCCTGGCTGTGTGGTATGGCGAGTGGGAGTGCCTGCTATTTTGTGCTGGATGTTGCAACGTTGGCGGCTTTCATTATGCCCTTCTGCAACAACTCGATTCGCCGCAAGTTTGGCGCGCGCCTTCTTGAAGGCTGGGCACCCCTTGTAGCAACTTACGTGTGCACTCCCACAGTTTATGCACTTGGGGTCGTCCTGCCTGGGTTTGCTGCATATAGTCGAGGGATGATCACCTGCGCATTTCATGCACACAAATGGCCGCATACAGTAGTTTTTGGTGTGCCCAAATGACTGGCAACGGTGGCACTGTACTGGGTCACGCGATTTAATCTGTCTCTCGACATCAACGGCTTGGCTACCCAATTGCTTCACAGTAAGTATATATTTATGACTTCCACCTTCTTTTGTGGCAATTTCCAGTTCATATATATTTAGTGGTCTTCTAGTGAATCTGTGCTTCAGGACTCTGGCAAAACGAGTAGTGAAGCCCATGCGACTCAGCTTTGCAGTCAGCCAATCACATGGCGTCGGGTGGAAGCCTTTTTCACTACGCATCTGATGAGTATGCGTCTGGATGCCCTCTTTTTTAAATAGCAAACTCTAGCACATCAGTTGTTACTCAGATGGCCACTTTATTTAAATTCATCTTATTACCTAATTAAGGCAACTTATATAAATTTGAATGGTAACAATAAAAAAAATAGCTTATTGTATTTAATACTATCGGCCTTAACAATTGGCAGCCTTCTAAATATTAAAAAATTGTAGAAGTTCATTTTAGTATTTTTTGTTTACATTCCGACAGTCTGGCACCGCCAGAGCTGTAAGAAGAGTTTGTTTACATTTTAAGTTTTCTTATTTGCGACTAATAAATATTATTTTTTATTTCTTTTCATGTTGGTATAGGATTGGACGCCATAGGACTACTCCACGTCATCATCTGGTCAAGAAGACATCTACTGGGTGATCGCCGATGGACTGTGTAAGTTGAATTTATATTGACTGCTGGTCGCATCTGCAGCAGGTACCTGATTAGCTTACAATTAGTTAATTAATAATTTACTAAAACGAGTGTTATTTCTTTATTTCACTGGTACTGGTACTGGTACTGGTACTGAGGATGCTCTGTAGGATCTTCGAGATGGCCATGTTCTGGTGTAGTCGGTGCTTGTTGCGTCGTCTGGATTCTGGGTAAGTAGTTCAGCAACAGCTGTTTTGTTTATGTGAAGGCAGCATGAACATTTTTAACTTATATCAATGTGTTATTTAGTAATTTATATTTATTATTTATAACAGGTACTTGGAGACAGATGAACGCTGGTGGACACCATGCCCAGCTGGACTGGACCAGACGAGTATTATTGTTTTTATATTATATTGCATGTTTGTATATATTTTAATGATTTGAATTTGTATTTATTTTTCTTTTCATGAGCTTGTAGACGGAAGAACGCTGACGGACCCCATTCCAAGCTGGACGCGCAGGATACGCCGGAGGACTAGTTGAGTAGTGTTAGGGGAGTATTATTATTATTATTGCATGTGTGTATATATTTCCATTATGTTTTGTTATTGAATGTTTTTATGTATGTTAAATAACCATTTGCATAATATGTTTGTGTATGTTATTTATATATTTATTAGATTACATTTATTGTTGTTGTTTCTGTTGCTTGAGCTTTTGTTTTTGTTGTTATTAGATGGCTTGTTTTGGTTTGTTATTTATTATTCGGTTTAATGTTTTTAATTTGGTTATGTTTGTTTTATTTAGGTGGATTTTAGTTTTGCTTATTTTCCTTATCAGTTTGTTTTGCTTGCATTGTGTGTATGCATATGTGTGTGCGTGTATTTATTTGCACTTAATTGGTTTACGTTTTGCGTGTTTCGAATGTTTTGCATGTAGCGTGTATTTAATTGCATTTATTTGGTTTTAGTTTTGCATGTTTTTGCATATATATTTGTTTTCTTTTAGTTTTGCTTGTTTTGCATTTATGTTTGTATTATTTGTATTTATTAATTTTGTATTATATTATTATTTTAATTATATTTTATATTACATTTTGTAATAAATTAATATTTTTAATTAGTAGTAACTGATTATATTTTCTCCTTTTATTCCAGGTATAGGATCAGCATCAGAGAGGCGTCTTCGTTGGAATCTCCGTTGGTCAGATAAGTTGTTTACATAAATTATTTATTATTGCACTTGAGCTTAATTTCGTCAATTTATTGCAGGCACAACTTTGTTGTGGGGGTGTTATGATAGACCCTCCAGACAGTCAGCTCCTGGAAGCGTAGTGTTGGATGCTCAAACGGTCCAGATAAGTAGCCTGCTGCAGGGTGCAGATTTGCTTTATTTTTTAATATGTATAAATTTTAATTATTTTTCTCTTTTCAGGTACATTGTAAACTTTCAGGTAAATTGTAAACGCAGCCGACTTGAACAACATGTATTAATTTAAGTGTAGTTTTTAAATTAATTTTAAATTGGATTCATATTATTTAAATGTGTAATTAAATTGTTTATATTTTATTGTTATTGTATATTGATTGTGTATGTGTGTTGTTCTTTTGTTGCTCTATTATTTTAATTGTTTTATTTGTTTGTTGCTTTGTATTGAAAGTCTTATAATTGTTTGTTTAATGTATTTGTTTATGTTATTCATTTAGTTATTAGGTTAAAGTTAATGTTGTTGTTTCTATTGTTAGCTATTATTGTTAATTGATGTTTTGTTTTAATTTGTTATTTATTATTTGATTTAATTTTAATTGATTTGGTTTGATTTAATTAATCTGCCTTTATTTTCTCCAGGTTGTTGCACTATTACGGAGACAGCATCTGTTCATCCACAAAGATGTCGCTGACGACAGTCTGCATCCGTCAACGAGTTTTCATGGCAATCCTGTGCGATGTCTTGCTGGCGCTGTTCGAAAACTGGAGCAGCGATTGAAGTTGAGTTATTTTTAGTTTGTAATTCTATGTATTGTAACGAACCTAATTGCTTTGCCGGGCTAACACTCAGTCGAGCTGTGTGTTCGTGCAACAAAATTTTTAGAATTTGGTCGCGAAGTGATAATTAACGCACCAGTTACAAGAGTATGTGACTTCGCTTGCTCGATCGGGTTCCATACGACACTCCTTTCAATCAAAGGATTCGTACGTATGCCGTCTGGACGCAGCTTGATTCGTAGGCGTTCACTTTGTAACTGTGCAGGCCTCGCCCAGTAGCACGACTTGAACGTGGCAGGGATTCACCACTTTAACCTATTTAAGGACCTCAGTATCCTTTATTGGTATAGGTCCTGCCAGTGTCGAAGGACTCGACGTTCCTTGGTGCTGTATCGTCCTGTTGGTACGCCTTCACTTGTGTTTGTTCACTCGCGTAGATTTTGTTATGTTGCCGCACTGGCGTGTATTTTGTTCAGAGCTTCCGCTTTGCGTATCGATTTTTGCTCAACTCTCAGAGGTCCCGCCTTGCGTATCGGGTTTTTTCTGAACAGTCTCCAGTGCGTTTCGGCGCTCTTTATATAGGCCGGGTCGTGGCCTTTTGTCGGGACTGTACCAGAAATCACGCGATCGCCTCGGTGGCGTGATTTTCTGGTAATTTTCCACTGCCATCTGCTGGCGCCAGCCTATGTCTGCCGTTAGTGTGAGTATGGATGGAGATATTCCACTCGCAATACTCCTCACATATAACGGCACATGTCCTGGACATGTGTGTCAGACACGCTCATATGGCTGACAACCTGCGTGCGAAAGGGAGAGGACGAAAGAGAGCGAATTCGCCGCAACTGCCATCAGAGCAGGACTTTGGTCTGATGGGCAGTTACTGTGAGGGGCGCAAATAGCACACATAAATATATAAACATATATATATTTATTTGCCATCGCTATATGGCTCATCACACTCCCCTCTTTCTTCGGCAGGTTGGTCTGCACTCTTGCTAATGAGCCGTGTGCGTGCCTGCAGTTTGGTTATATGGTTGGGCACTCGTGTCCCTAATTTATGACTCGCTCGGGTAATTTTGTTGCTCTTTTCTATCGGTGACGTTCCTTACACTAGTGTGGGTGACTAACCAACGGTGTCCTAGTATGCATGTACCTGTACTAGTGCTGGTGACTAACCAACGGTGCATGGTTTTGTCACACGCGCATCCGCACTAGTATCATTGTTGTTGGTTTCCCTTTTGGTTTTTGCGCACGTGTCCACATTAGTGCGTAAATCCGCTGTTGCTAGGTGCCGAGCAAAATGTCTTTTTGGTGGTCGATGCACTTATGCTCTCCATAGTGCAACCATTGTTGTTGCCCGAATCGTCCGTGGCGATGAGCGAAACGTTTTCGGTGGTCGCTACGCTTGCGCTCTCCACAGTGCAGACATTGTTGTTGTCTGATTCGTCAGCAGCGCTGAGCGAACGTTTTTTTGGTAGTCGCGGCGCTTGCGCTCTCCTAGTGCAACCATTGTTGTTGTCCGATTCGTCAACAGCGATGCGCGAAACGTTTTCGGCGATCGCTGTGCTTGCGCTCTTTGGCGTGTGAGCAGTGTTGTTGTAAATTTCCGCCAAAGCGACGAGCGGACGTTTTCGTTGCTTGGAGCGCCTACGCTCTCTAGCGCTTACGCTCTATAGCGTGTGAGTGGTGTTGTTGCAAATTTCCGCCAAAGCGACGAGTGAAACGTTTTCGTTGCTGCTGCGCTTACGCTCTCTAGCGTGTGAGCGGGTAATATGTTTTCGGCGGTCGTTGCACTTCTCCTCTTGAAGCGCAAGCGTTGTTGCCGTTCTTTGTCAGCGGTAAGCATGACGCTTTTGACGGCCGTTGCACTTTGTCCGAGTGAACTCTAAAGCAGGTCATGGCCATTCTCTCCCTCTGCAATAGCTGTTGTTCACTCTTTGCAATAGCTGTGGTGTTTTAACTATTCGCCGCGTTCAGGGCTGTTTACCTAGTTTGGACCCGCCTTAGGGCTCCAATTATTATTTATATTTATTTTGTTACGCTTGATGTTTTATTTTATTTATGTATATATATATAGATATATATACAGTGGGACAAAGATTAAAGTAATCAGGGTCAGAGAAAAAAATGAATTGCCTGCCATAATCCTACCTAGCAGGTGGGGAAACCCCAGTGTTTTGGGGTCATATATTAATTTTGATGGTTAATATATGTACCTACCATCGGTTTTTGGAATTTTTGAAAAATAATGAATGATTAGTTTGTGGCAGGCAATTACTTTTTTTCTCTGACCCTGATTACTTTAAGCTTTGTCCCACTGTATATATATGTTTATTTATTATTATTCTTGTTATATGTAGGTGTATACGACCTTTGTATACCCTTCCTTTTATTTTATTCTTACCCTTTCCTTTGGGCGTTTTTTTTTCATTACATTTCTCTGTATTTGTTTCATTATTTATATATATATATATATATATATAGGTGTATACGACGTTTGGGCGTTTGTTTTACAACAACAACTATTTGTGATCTAACACTACTGTTTGTGTAAAGGGAAGTATTCAGCACATAAACTGACTACTAAAAATCGTCGCAACTAGCACTTGAACTAGGTGGACTGCGGAGAGTGAGGTCCTTCGTTGCGCACAGCAAATGCGATGGTAGAAATAAATGAAGACGTCTGACGGGGTTGAGTCTATGAAGAACACTAACTTTATTGAATAAAATGCGTGGCTTATATACAAAATTCTTAGACTATAATATTCAAAGATGCTGATAGCTGACCCATGCAAGTCAGCGTTGTTCAAGTGTGCAACTGAGAAATGCTGACAGGCCAATATTAGGCACTTGAGGCTAGCTTGAGTGGGTCAAGCTATTTTTTAGAGGCTAGAGGAGATGTCGCCTTACAAACGCCTGCACTCGATAAAGTGAGACTGCGGCTGCCTTACAAGTGGCTGAACTCGATGGAGTGAGACTGCGATCGCATTACAAACGGCTGCACTCGGTGGAGTGAGACTGCGATCGCCTTATAAGTGGCTGCACTCGGTGGAGTGAGACTTCGATCGCCTTATAAGTGGCTGCATAATATTTTCTATTGTAAACATTTTCTATTTGTATGAATCTAAACAATATGAATCTAAACATTCTCCCGGCCGTTGAATCGGTGATCAACCATCATCTACATCTAGTGTGAATCTTCTTGGGGATGTTGATGGCACGGGTGTAGTGGCAGCCTCATTCCTTGTAGTTGCTGGTTGAAAAGTCCAAAGGCGTTGTTTCCGTAGTGTATAGACAAGTAGCACAAGGACGGATACCACTAAAGCAGCATAAGCGGCGATATGTTGATGTTGTATTGGATTTATTTGGTCGGGCAGCTCTTGTTTCTTGAATGTGTTCAATTGTAGCTGCAAGTCATCCAGTTCCTTATCTTCTTGTAGATTGTCCTCTGATATGTTGAGTTTCGTAAAAGGGATGGTGTTTGGCTTGATTATGTTGCCAAAATGAGCATAACCCTTTTTCACTTGACTTATAATAGTGTTGAACGTGCTGATGCTAATTTCTGAGTTGCGTGCTGTGCAACCTGATGACAACGTCAGTAGTCCGGTGTCCTTTAGTTCTATAGTAGACGGGGTTCCGTTGCATACGGCTTGTAGTTCCATTGCAGAATGCGTTGCAAAGATCCAATTGTTGGGACGGTGTGTTTTTGACCATACCATCTTGGTTGTTTTGTGAATTACTTGACACGTCGTTGGTGTTTTGTTATTAAACAGTTGAAACTCACACCGATTGTTAACATTAAACATAGCTTGATGGTCGAAGCATATGTATTCTTCATTCGGTAATGTTCGGCAGCGATGTAGATCATCTGTGGTGAGTCCCATGAATTGATCCCTGTGGTTGTTTACAGCTATAATAGGTGTCTTAAGCTCAAACAGTCGCCAGCTTGTAGAGTCCCACATTGGAATCGGCACAATATTAAACAGTTCCAATATTGATGTTGACACTAGTGGTAGTTTTATTCTAAATATTACATGAGTGTCGGTGACTGTGCCTTCTGCTCGCATAATTCTGTACAGGTGCATCACGTTAGATGATGTCACTGGTGGCATTTGATCTGGCGGCATATGATCCCGTATTTGATCCAATTGTTCCTTTAATTGATCGGGAGAAATCAATATTGGGCTTATTGTACGATGACGAATTCCAGTAAGTACGTCCACTATTTCCGATTGCATGCGTTGAAGGCTGGCTGCTAACAGTGTCAATTGAGCTGTTAACGCCAGATAAGTCTCCGTAAGACGTGCACTATTGTATTTTCCTCTGTTTTGGCTAATGATGGCAACTTGTTCTTCAAGTAGTTTTACTCGCTTGTCCGACTCAAATCTTGTCTTCTTGACAATGTTAATGGTCGAATCAAGTACTGAAGTTTGATTCTTCAGTAATGTCAGTAAAAATCCTTCGTTTGTTTTTACCTTCTCTATCACCTTGCTCATTTTATCAGCGTAGTCCAGTCTAATACTCCGAATAGACTGTTCGCAATGTTACCCACTACATCGAATGGGGACCGGCGGTTTCGTGTACGCTGCATAAGTGAGTTTGTCATTTGTAATTCACGATACACGTGCCGAAAGTGCTGATATATGGAGTCATATGGACATGTATGATCTGTAGTTAATTCTGGGCATGTGTCATTGAATTCTTCTATGCCTGCATTGAATGTTTCCATATCTCGCCAGTATGGTTCCAATTCATAATATATTACCATGGTCCAGTCGGAAACTGCTCTCTTCGTTGTTCCAATTTTTTCATAGTAGATTCCAAGCTTTGTGTCGAACCGTGACACAGATACTGAATCTGTCAGTACCAAGGGTAGCATGAAGAACAGGATTAATAAAGTCGAAGTTATGGTTGGCGACAATAGCCGTTTTCGTTGAACGGGTGGCGCATCATTTTCGTCCATGTCCTCGGTTTCCTTGATAGGGCGCTTTTTGGCCATGTCTTCTGGAAATAGCGGCGCAAGCCTGGTTATGGGGCGTTTGTAGATGCCTGAGGCAGTCTTTGACGTCAACCACTCGAATGTGATTATCCTGGCCTGGATATGTGCGTACAATGCGTCCCATTGGCCAACTCATCACAGGTATGTTGTCTTCCTTGACTAGAACAAGCATGCCTTCCTTGACATTGGAGTTGACGGCCTTCCACTTATGTCTGGATTGTAATTCTTGTAAATACTCCTGTGACCATTGCTTCCAAAATCCTTGCTTGAGTCTGGATACTAGTTCCCACCGTTTTAGTAAAGATTTTTCGTTGCGGTCTGTGTTGACATCGGGGGGAGCAGTCAGCGTTTCACCAATCAAAAAATGTGCTGGGGTGAGAGCTGTGTTGTCCGTAGGGTCATTTGACATTGGTGTAATTGGGCGAGAGTTTAAGATCGCTTCAATTTCGATGATCACCGTATTTAGCTCTTCAAATGTTAGAGATGCGGTATTTGTCGTAGTAACCAGTAGTCGTTTTGCAGACTTTACCGCAGCTTCCCATAGGCCCCCAAATGATGGCGCTCGTGGAGGTATGAATTTGAAGGCAACTTGTTTTTTGTTGGCAGTGATTGATGATCTCTGCTTGCAGCCTTCTCACCGAATACTGATCCTCCCAATTCCTTTAGTTGGTTGTTTGCTCCAACAAAGTTGGTGGCATTGTCACAATGAATCGTTTGACATTTTCCGCGACGGCTGAGGAAGCGCCGCAGGGCTCCTAAAAAGGCATTTGTAGTCAGATCGCTGACCAGCTCGAGGTGGACTGCCTTTGTAGAAAAACAACAGAATACAGCTATGTATGCCTTATCTGGTCTTTTTCCGCGAACTTTATGATGAAT
Source organism: Drosophila atroscutellata (assembly GCA_035041605.1). NCBI lineage: Eukaryota > Metazoa > Arthropoda > Insecta > Diptera > Drosophilidae > Drosophila > Drosophila atroscutellata. Next base: position 75,297 of record JAWNLA010000058.1, read on the forward strand.
CCAAATTGGTCCGCAGTAGTCTACGCCTGTAGTGAGAAACGGGCGTGTTGGTGTCACTCGATCGGGTGGTAATTGCCCATGTAACTTGGGTTTCGCTTTGTTGCATGTCACACAGTTGTGAATGATGTTTCTCGACATGGTTTTGTCGTTCAGGATCCAATACTGTTGTCTAGCGGTTGCTCGTAAGGCTTGAGCACCGCAGTGCATGTTGTCTTCATGCAGCTCTCGCAGTATCATCTTTACTATTGGATCATTGTAAGGCAGCAAAATCTGGTGCCTTGCATTGTACGGGAGTCTCTCCAACTCCAGATGTCCATCTAACCCTTGTATTGGTGAGAGTGATGAAATGGGACTTTTTGTCCACTGTGTTGTGGCGCTTCAAACTATTCAGTTCAGTTGTAAATTCAGTTTGCTGTATTGTTCGTAGAATTATATTGCGAGCGCGGTCCAGTTCCTTTACACAGCGTGGTCGTTGCCGTTCTGTATCGCTTGTAGCAGAATCGCAACATGTAAGCCACAATGCGTTGTAACTTGAAAAATGAGTTGCTGTGTCGGCAGGTATACAACTCTTCGCCTATTGCTGATTGAGTTGCAGCTAAGCTTATATGCTTAGTTTTCCTTTCCAGGTTGCTCGGAGAGATGATGGGAGGGGCTATCCATTTGTCTCGAGAGCCATGGAGAAAGAGTGGTCCATAGAGCCATAAACTGTGCTCGTGTAACTTTCGTGCAGATGTTCCTCTTGAGAGCACATCTGCTGCGTTGTTGGCAGATGATACATGCCGCCAATTATTCTGACTTGTCACTGCCTGAATTTTCGCTACTCGGTTGGCCACAAACGATATATGTGGAAGACGGTGCATTGATCCATGAGAGAACAACGGTAGAATCCGACCAAAAGTATCCTGGCACTGTGGCGGAGTCAAGGTTGAGATCGCGCCGAATCCTGTCCGCGAGCTCAGCACCTAATAATGCTGCACATAGTTCCAGGCGAGGTAGTGACTGTTTTGCTGTCGGAGCCACTCGAGACTTTGAGCATAGTAAACGCACAGATATTTGATTATTTTTGTACGTTGCGCGTACATATATTGCTGCTCCATATGCCTGCTCTGAAGCATCCACAAATGTGTGTAATTCCTTTGTGACTGGAGTTTTTCCATCGTATATGTGCCTTGGAATTTGCATTGAATTGAGGCTTTTCAAGTCCTCTCTATAATCCTTCCACTCGTTCTGAAGATGTATGGGTAATTCGTCATCCCAGTCGAGTTTTGACTCCCAGAGTCGTTGCATAAAGATTTTAGCCTTTACCACGACCGGAGAAAACAGGCCTAGAGGATCGAAGATCTGTGCCAGCTCCGAGCATACTACACGTTTTGTGATTCTTTTTGCTGTGCTGCTTTGTGTGCGGCCGCAAAATTGATCCTGTTGTGGCATCCAAATAAGGCCCAATGTCTTGACACTGTAATGTTCCAGTGTTTCGTCCAGCTTAATATTGCCTATTATGTCATCTTTGGGTATTCCTTGAAGAATTTGCTCATTGTTTGCGCACCATTTTCGTAAGTTGAATCCCTTGGGGAGTAGTATTTTTACCAACTCCTGTCGAATTTGGATCACTTCTTGTATTGAATCTGCCCCTGTGAGGCAATCATCTACGTAGAAGTCATCCCTTAGGGCAGCGGATCCTAATGGTGAGCTGCTTGTGTGGAGTGCGGCTAAGTGATTTAGACACTTAGTTGCCAGGAACGGAGCCGATGCTGTTCCATATGTTACCGTTTTTAATCGATAGTGCTTTAGTTCATCATTTGGATTTTTTCTCCAAACTATCATCTGATTAAATTGGTGATTCGGGTTTATCCATATTTGGCGATACATCTTCTCAATATCTGCCATGAATACGTACTTGTGCGTTCTGAATCTCAAGAGAATTGACATGAGATCACTTTGCACCGTGGGTCCAACTTGCAATATGTCATTTAGGGATTTTCCCGTCGATGTCTTACATGATGCATCGAAGACAACTCTTAGTTTTGTTGTGCTGCTGTCAGGTTTCAGCACACAATGATGAGGGATGAAATAATGAGATTTTGGAAGGAGCCTTCGAGGGACAACTTTCATATGACCCAATTGTTCGTATTCAGTCATGAAGTCCACATATGATTTCCAGATTTTTGGATCTGTCCTTCTTTCTATTGCGAGGAAACGTTTTTCTGCAGTCTCCAACGAGGGCCCCAGGGCTGAAGAGTGTTCAGCAAACGGCAATTTTACTATAAATCTGCCATCTGCTGCAATCTGCAAGTTCTCTACGAAATGTTTTTCGCACTCCTTTTCAACTGGTGTACGATGCCTTTCTGTGGTTTCCAAATTGTCAATTGTCCAGAATCGCTCCATTAGGGTATTCGTTTCTTCTCCTGTAGTTACTGCACAAATGGCTGATGACATCCTTGAATTTTTCATTTTCCCGGCCACAACCCATCCCAACTTGGTCTTTTGCATTATTGGACCAGAGGGTATTTTGTGTTGTTGTGGGAGCAATAGTGCATAATAGTGTTCTGCACCGATAAGCATGTCGATTTTGCCAGGCTTATTGAATTGGGGATCTGCTAATGGTCGGTTTGCTGGCATGTTCCAATCTTTGTCATTTATTGCTTGGGCTGGCTGATCCGTAATAATATGCGGTAGAATAAATGTTTCAATCCGCATTGTAAAGTCGTTGTGTAATGATTTTACCAACAGATTTGCACGAGCTCTGCTTGTCTTTTGTTGTCCACCGATGCCTTCAATTCGCAGTGAAGAGTCGTGTCGTTTCAACGATAATAAAGAAGCGAGTCGTTCTGATATTATGTTGATCTGAGATCCAGAACCCAGCAAAGCCTTGAAAGTGGCTTGTTGTCCATTATTTCCTTGGACTATTACCTTTGCTGTAGCAAGTAGATTTATGTTTTTGCTACATGCTGAGGCTACAATTGGCCTTTGTTGCTCCAGTGAGGATTTTTCCAAATGCAGCAGCGTATTGTGTCTTTTTTGGCACTTGAAGCAGTTAGATTTGATTGGGCAAACCTTTGCCATGTGATCTCCTTTTAGGCAATTGACGCATAGCCTTTGTCGTTGCGTCCAATTCAATCTCTCAGCGACAGTCTTTGCACGGAAATCGTCGCACCGAAATACAAAATGATCGGACTTTTTGCAATAGAGACAGTTCTTTCTTGCAGTAGATGAGGTTGCACAAGATGCTCCCGTCGAGTGGTTTTTGACATGACTGTGTGTTTTGCTTCCACTAGCTAAAACACGAACTCTTTGTTCAAGAAACTGGAGCATGGTGTCCAGTTTCTGTATTTGCTTTGAGTTGCTTAATGATTGCTCGTACAGCGCATATACCGATTTTCAGGCCATAATTTTGACTTGTCTTCCGACCTAACATCTCGTTTTCAACTTTAAATGTACGATTGATTTAGGGGCAAAACTATGATCAAAAAGCCATAGCTTTTTAAAATGAGTTGAATTTTGACGAAGTTATGGCATTTTGAAGTTTCGATCTATGCCCATATACCGATTTTCAGGCCATAATTTTGACTTGTCTTCCGACCTAACATCTCGTTTTCAACTTTAAATGTACGATTGATTTAGGGGCAAAACTATGATCAAAAAGCCATAGCTTTTTAAAATGAGTTGAATTTTGACGAAGTTATGGCATTTTGAAGTTTCGATCTATGCCCATATACTGATTTTCAGGCCATAATTTTGACTTGTCTTCCGACCTAACATCTCGTTTTCAACTTTAAATGTACGATTGATTTAGGGGCAAAACTATGATCAAAAAGCCATAGCTTTTTAAAATGAGTTGAATTTTGACGAAGTTATGGCATTTTGAAGTTTCGATCTATGCCCATATGCCGATTTTCAGGCCATAATTTTGACTTGTCTTCCGACTTAACATCTCGTTTTCAACTTTAAATGTACGATTGATTTAGGGGCAAAACTATGATCAAAAAGCCATAGCTTTTTAAAATGAGTTGAATTTTGACGAAGTTATGGCATTTTGAAGTTTCGATCTATGCCCATATACTGATTTTCAGGCCATAATTTTGACTTGTCTTCCGACCTAACATCTCGTTTTCAACTTTAAATGTACGATTGATTTAGGGGCAAAACTATGATCAAAAAGCCATAGCTTTTTAAAATGAGTTGAATTTTGACGAAGTTATGGCATTTTGAAGTTTCGATCTATGCCCATATGCCGATTTTCAGGCCATAATTTTGACTTGTCTTCCGACCTAACATCTCGTTTTCAACTTTAAATGTACGATTGATTTAGGGGCAAAACTATGATCAAAAAGCCATAGCTTTTTAAAATGAGTTGAATTTTGACGAAGTTATGGCATTTTGAAGTTTCGATCTATGCCCATATGCCGATTTTCAGGCCATAATTTTGACTTGTCTTCCGACTTAACATCTCGTTTTCAACTTTAAATGTACGATTGATTTAGGGGCAAAACTATGATCAAAAAGCCATAGCTTTTTAAAATGAGTTGAATTTTGACGAAGTTATGGCATTTTGAAGTTTCGATCTATGCCCATATACTGATTTTCAGGCCATAATTTTGACTTGTCTTCCGACCTAACATCTCGTTTTCAACTTTAAATGTACGATTGATTTAGGGGCAAAACTATGATCAAAAAGCCATAGCTTTTTAAAATGAGTTGAATTTTGACGAAGTTATGGCATTTTGAAGTTTCGATCTATGCCCATATGCCGATTTTCAGGCCATAATTTTGACTTGTCTTCCGACTTAACATCTCGTTTTCAACTTTAAATGTACGATTGATTTAGGGGCAAAACTATGATCAAAAAGCCATAGCTTTTTAAAATGAGTTGAATTTTGACGAAGTTATGGCATTTTGAAGTTTCGATCTATGCCCATATACTGATTTTCAGGCCATAATTTTGACTTGTCTTCCGACCTAACATCTCGTTTTCAACTTTAAATGTACGATTGATTTAGGGGCAAAACTATGATCAAAAAGCCATAGCTTTTTAAAATGAGTTGAATTTTGACGAAGTTATGGCATTTTGAAGTTTCGATCTATGCCCATATGCCGATTTTCAGGCCATAATTTTGACTTGTCTTCCGACCTAACATCTCGTTTTCAACTTTAAATGTACGATTGATTTAGGGGCAAAACTATGATCAAAAAGCCATAGCTTTTTAAAATGAGTTGAATTTTGACGAAGTTATGGCATTTTGAAGTTTCGATCTATGCCCATATACCGATTTTCAGGCCATAATTTTGACTTGTCTTCCGACTTAACATCTCGTTTTCAACTTTAAATGTACGATTGATTTAGGGGCAAAACTATGATCAAAAAGCCATAGCTTTTTAAAATGAGTTGAATTTTGACGAAGTTATGGCATTTTGAAGTTTCGATCTATGCCCATATACCGATTTTCAGGCCATAATTTTGACTTGTCTTCCGACCTAACATCTCGTTTTCAACTTTAAATGTACGATTGATTTAGGGGCAAAACTATGATCAAAAAGCCATAGCTTTTTAAAATGAGTTGAATTTTGACGAAGTTATGGCATTTTGAAGTTTCTATCTATGCCCATATGCCGATTTTCAGGCTATAATTTTGACTTGTCTTCCGACTTAACATCTCGTTTTCAACTTTAAATGTACGATTGATTTAGGGGCAAAACTATGATCAAAAAGCCATAGCTTTTTAAAATGAGTTGAATTTTGACGAAGTTATGGCATTTTGAAGTTTCGATCTATGCCCATATACTGATTTTCAGGCCATAATTTTGACTTGTCTTCCGACCTAACATCTCGTTTTCAACTTTAAATGTACGATTGATTTAGGGGCAAAACTATGATCAAAAAGCCATAGCTTTTTAAAATGAGTTGAATTTTGACGAAGTTATGGCATTTTGAAGTTTCGATCTATGCCCATATGCCGATTTTCAGGCCATAATTTTGACTTGTCTTCCGACCTAACATCTCGTTTTCAACTTTAAATGTACGATTGATTTAGGGGCAAAACTATGATCAAAAAGCCATAGCTTTTTAAAATGAGTTGAATTTTGACGAAGTTATGGCATTTTGAAGTTTCGATCTATGCCCATATGCCGATTTTCAGGCCATAATTTTGACTTGTCTTCCGACCTAACATCTCGTTTTCAACTTTAAATGTACGATTGATTTAGGGGCAAAACTATGATCAAAAAGCCATAGCTTTTTAAAATGAGTTGAATTTTGACGAAGTTATGGCATTTTGAAGTTTCGATCTATGCCCATATACTGATTTTCAGGCCATAATTTTGACTTGTCTTCCGACCTAACATCTCGTTTTCAACTTTAAATGTACGATTGATTTAGGGGCAAAACTATGATCAAAAAGCCATAGCTTTTTAAAATGAGTTGAATTTTGACGAAGTTATGGCATTTTGAAGTTTCGATCTATGCCCATATACCGATTTTCAGGCCATAATTTTGACTTGTCTTCCGACCTAACATCTCGTTTTCAACTTTAAATGTACGATTGATTTAGGGGCAAAACTATGATCAAAAAGCCATAGCTTTTTAAAATGAGTTGAATTTTGACGAAGTTATGGCATTTTGAAGTTTCTATCTATGCCCATATGCCGATTTTCAGGCCATAATTTTGACTTGTCTTCCGACCTAACATCTCGTTTTCAACTTTAAATGTACGATTGATTTAGGGGCAAAACTATGATCAAAAAGCCATAGCTTTTTAAAATGAGTTGAATTTTGACGAAGTTATGGCATTTTGAAGTTTCGATCTATGCCCATATGCCGATTTTCAGGCCATAATTTTGACTTGTCTTCCGACTTAACATCTCGTTTTCAACTTTAAATGTACGATTGATTTAGGGGCAAAACTATGATCAAAAAGCCATAGCTTTTTAAAATGAGTTGAATTTTGACGAAGTTATGGCATTTTGAAGTTTCTATCTATGCCCATATGCCGATTTTCAGGCCATAATTTTGACTTGTCTTCCGACCTAACATCTCGTTTTCAACTTTAAATGTACGATTGATTTAGGGGCAAAACTATGATCAAAAAGCCATAGCTTTTTAAAATGAGTTGAATTTTGACGAAGTTATGGCATTTTGAAGTTTCGATCTATGCCCATATACTGATTTTCAGGCCATAATTTTGACTTGTCTTCCGACCTAACATCTCGTTTTCAACTTTAAATGTACGATTGATTTAGGGGCAAAACTATGATCAAAAAGCCATAGCTTTTTAAAATGAGTTGAATTTTGACGAAGTTATGGCATTTTGAAGTTTCTATCTATGCCCATATGCCGATTTTCAGGCCATAATTTTGACTTGTCTTCCGACCTAACATCTCGTTTTCAACTTTAAATGTACGATTGATTTAGGGGCAAAACTATGATCAAAAAGCCATAGCTTTTTAAAATGAGTTGAATTTTGACGAAGTTATGGCATTTTGAAGTTTCTATCTATGCCCATATGCCGATTTTCAGGGCCATAATTTTGACTTGTCTTCCGACCTAACATCTCGTTTTCAACTTTAAATGTACGATTGATTTAGGGGCAAAACTATGATCAAAAAGCCATAGCTTTTTAAAATGAGTTGAATTTTGACGAAGTTATGGCATTTTGAAGTTTCGATCTATGCCCATATGCCGATTTTCAGGCCATAATTTTGACTTGTCTTCCGACCTAACATCTCGTTTTCAACTTTAAATGTACGATTGATTTAGGGGCAAAACTATGATCAAAAAGCCATAGCTTTTTAAAATGAGTCGAATTTTGACGAAGTTATGGCATTTTGAAGTTTCGATCTATGCCCATATACTGATTTTCAGGCCATAATTTTGACTTGTCTTCCGACCTAACATCTCGTTTTCAACTTTAAATGTACGATTGATTTAGGGGCAAAACTATGATCAAAAAGCCATAGCTTTTTAAAATGAGTTGAATTTTGACGAAGTTATGGCATTTTGAAGTTTCTATCTATGCCCCATATGCCGATTTTCAGGCCATAATTTTGACTTGTCTTCCGACCTAACATCTCGTTTTCAACTTTAAATGTACGATTGATTTAGGGGCAAAACTATGATCAAAAAGCCATAGCTTTTTAAAATGAGTTGAATTTTGACGAAGTTATGGCATTTTGAAGTTTCGATCTATGCCCATATGCTGATTTTCAGGCCATAATTTTGACTTGTCTTCCGACCTAACATCTCGTTTTCAACTTTAAATGTACGATTGATTTAGGGGCAAAACTATGATCAAAAAGCCATAGCTTTTTAAAATGAGTTGAATTTTGACGAAGTTATGGCATTTTGAAGTTTCTATCTATGCCCATATGCCGATTTTCAGGCTATAATTTTGACTTGTCTTCCGACTTAACATCTCGTTTTCAACTTTAAATGTACGATTGATTTAGGGGCAAAACTATGATCAAAAAGCCATAGCTTTTTAAAATGAGTTGAATTTTGACGAAGTTATGGCATTTTGAAGTTTCTATCTATGCCCATATGCCGATTTTCAGGCCATAATTTTGACTTGTCTTCCGACCTAACATCTCGTTTTCAACTTTAAATGTACGATTGATTTAGGGGCAAAACTATGATCAAAAAGCCATAGCTTTTTAAAATGAGTCGAATTTTGACGAAGTTATGGCATTTTGAAGTTTCGATCTATGCCCATATACCGATTTTCAGGCCATAATTTTGACTTGTCTTCCGACCTAACATCTCGTTTTCAACTTTAAATGTACGATTGATTTAGGGGCAAAACTATGATCAAAAAGCCATAGCTTTTTAAAATGAGTTGAATTTTGACGAAGTTATGGCATTTTGAAGTTTCGATCTATGCCCATATGCCGATTTTCAGGCCATAATTTTGACTTGTCTTCCGACCTAACATCTCGTTTTCAACTTTAAATGTACGATTGATTTAGGGGCAAAACTATGATCAAAAAGCCATAGCTTTTTAAAATGAGTTGAATTTTGACGAAGTTTATGGCATTTTGAAGTTTCGATCTATGCCCATATACCGATTTTCAGGCCATAATTTTGACTTGTCTTCCGACCTAACATCTCGTTTTCAACTTTAAATGTACGATTGATTTAGGGGCAAAACTATGATCAAAAAGCCATAGCTTTTTAAAATGAGTCGAATTTTGACGAAGTTATGGCATTTTGAAGTTTCGATCTATGCCCATATACTGATTTTCAGGCCATAATTTTGACTTGTCTTCCGACCTAACATCTCGTTTTCAACTTTAAATGTACGATTGATTTAGGGGCAAAACTATGATCAAAAAGCCATAGCTTTTTAAAATGAGTTGAATTTTGACGAAGTTATGGCATTTTGAAGTTTCGATCTATGCCCATATGCCGATTTTCAGGCCATAATTTTGACTTGTCTTCCGACTTAACATCTCGTTTTCAACTTTAAATGTACGATTGATTTAGGGGCAAAACTATGATCAAAAAGCCATAGCTTTTTAAAATGAGTGAATTTTGACGAAGTTATGGCATTTTGAAGTTTCGATCTATGCCCATATGCCGATTTTCAGGCCATAATTTTGACTTGTCTTCCGACCTAACATCTCGTTTTCAACTTTAAATGTACGATTGATTTAGGGGCAAAACTATGATCAAAAAGCCATAGCTTTTTAAAATGAGTTGAATTTTGACGAAGTTATGGCATTTTGAAGTTTCGATCTATGCCCATATGCCGATTTTCAGGCCATAATTTTGACTTGTCTTCCGACCTAACATCTCGTTTTCAACTTTAAATGTACGATTGATTTAGGGGCAAAACTATGATCAAAAAGCCATAGCTTTTTAAAATGAGTTGAATTTTGACGAAGTTATGGCATTTTGAAGTTTCGATCTATGCCCATATGCCGATTTTCAGGCCATAATTTTGACTTGTCTTCCGACCTAACATCTCGTTTTCAACTTTAAATGTACGATTGATTTAGGGGCAAAACTATGATCAAAAAGCCATAGGCTTTTTAAAATGAGTTGAATTTTGACGAAGTTATGGCATTTTGAAGTTTCGATCTATGCCCATATACCGATTTTCAGGCCATAATTTTGACTTGTCTTCCGACCTAACATCTCGTTTTCAACTTTAAATGTACGATTGATTTAGGGGCAAAACTATGATCAAAAAGCCATAGCTTTTTAAAATGAGTTGAATTTTGACGAAGTTATGGCATTTTGAAGTTTCGATCTATGCCCATATACTGATTTTCAGGCCATAATTTTGACTTGTCTTCCGACCTAACATCTCGTTTTCAACTTTAAATGTACGATTGATTTAGGGGCAAAACTATGATCAAAAAGCCATAGCTTTTTAAAATGAGTTGAATTTTGACGAAGTTATGGCATTTTGAAGTTTCTATCTATGCCCATATGCCGATTTTCAGGCTATAATTTTGACTTGTCTTCCGACCTAACATCTCGTTTTCAACTTTAAATGTACGATTGATTTAGGGGCAAAACTATGATCAAAAAGCCATAGCTTTTTAAAATGAGTTGAATTTTGACGAAGTTATGGCATTTTGAAGTTTCGATCTATGCCCATATGCCGATTTTCAGGCCATAATTTTGACTTGTCTTCCGACTTAACATCTCGTTTTCAACTTTAAATGTACGATTGATTTAGGGGCAAAACTATGATCAAAAAGCCATAGCTTTTTAAAATGAGTTGAATTTTGACGAAGTTATGGCATTTTGAAGTTTCGATCTATGCCCATATGCCGATTTTCAGGCCATAATTTTGACTTGTCTTCCGACCTAACATCTCGTTTTCAACTTTAAATGTACGATTGATTTAGGGGCAAAACTATGATCAAAAAGCCATAGCTTTTTAAAATGAGTTGAATTTTGACGAAGTTATGGCATTTTGAAGTTTCGATCTATGCCCATATGCCGATTTTCAGGCCATAATTTTGACTTGTCTTCCGACCTAACATCTCGTTTTCAACTTTAAATGTACGATTGATTTAGGGGCAAAACTATGATCAAAAAGCCATAGCTTTTTAAAATGAGTTGAATTTTGACGAAGTTATGGCATTTTGAAGTTTCGATCTATGCCCATATGCCGATTTTCAGGCCATAATTTTGACTTGTCTTCCGACTTAACATCTCGTTTTCAACTTTAAATGTACGATTGATTTAGGGGCAAAACTATGATCAAAAAGCCATAGCTTTTTAAAATGAGTTGAATTTTGACGAAGTTATGGCATTTTGAAGTTTCGATCTATGCCCATATGCCGATTTTCAGGCCATAATTTTGACTTGTCTTCCGACCTAACATCTCGTTTTCAACTTTAAATGTACGATTGATTTAGGGGCAAAACTATGATCAAAAAGCCATAGCTTTTTAAAATGAGTTGAATTTTGACGAAGTTATGGCATTTTGAAGTTTCGATCTATGCCCATATACTGATTTTCAGGCCATAATTTTGACTTGTCTTCCGACCTAACATCTCGTTTTCAACTTTAAATGTACGATTGATTTAGGGGCAAAACTATGATCAAAAAGCCATAGCTTTTTAAAATGAGTTGAATTTTGACGAAGTTATGGCATTTTGAAGTTTCGATCTATGCCCATATTCCGATTTTCAGGCCATAATTTTGACTTGTCTTCCGACTTAACATCTCGTTTTCAACTTTAAATGTACGATTGATTTAGGGGCAAAACTATGATCAAAAAGCCATAGCTTTTTAAAATGAGTTGAATTTTGACGAAGTTATGGCATTTTGAAGTTTCGATCTATGCCCATATGCCGATTTTCAGGCCATAATTTTGACTTGTCTTCCGACTTAACATCTCGTTTTCAACTTTAAATGTACGATTGATTTAGGGGCAAAACTATGATCAAAAAGCCATAGCTTTTTAAAATGAGTTGAATTTTGACGAAGTTATGGCATTTTGAAGTTTCTATCTATGCCCATATACCGATTTTCAGGCCATAATTTTGACTTGTCTTCCGACTTAACATCTCGTTTTCAACTTTAAATGTACGATTGATTTAGGGGCAAAACTATGATCAAAAAGCCATAGCTTTTTAAAATGAGTTGAATTTTGACGAAGTTATGGCATTTTGAAGTTTCGATCTATGCCCATATGCCGATTTTCAGGCCATAATTTTGACTTGTCTTCCGACCTAACATCTCGTTTTCAACTTTAAATGTACGATTGATTTAGGGGCAAAACTATGATCAAAAAGCCATAGCTTTTTAAAATGAGTTGAATTTTGACGAAGTTATGGCATTTTGAAGTTTCGATCTATGCCCATATACCGATTTTCAGGCCATAATTTTGACTTGTCTTCCGACCTAACATCTCGTTTTCAACTTTAAATGTACGATTGATTTAGGGGCAAAACTATGATCAAAAAGCCATAGCTTTTTAAAATGAGTTGAATTTTGACGAAGTTATGGCATTTTGAAGTTTCGATCTATGCCCATATGCCGATTTTCAGGCCATAATTTTGACTTGTCTTCCGACTTAACATCTCGTTTTCAACTTTAAATGTACGATTGATTTAGGGGCAAAACTATGATCAAAAAGCCATAGCTTTTTAAAATGAGTTGAATTTTGACGAAGTTATGGCATTTTGAAGTTTCGATCTATGCCCATATGCCGATTTTCAGGCCATAATTTTGACTTGTCTTCCGACCTAACATCTCGTTTTCAACTTTAAATGTACGATTGATTTAGGGGCAAAACTATGATCAAAAAGCCATAGCTTTTTAAAATGAGTTGAATTTTGACGAAGTTATGGCATTTTGAAGTTTCGATCTATGCCCATATGCCGATTTTCAGGCCATAATTTTGACTTGTCTTCCGACTTAACATCTCGTTTTCAACTTTAAATGTACGATTGATTTAGGGGCAAAACTATGATCAAAAAGCCATAGCTTTTTAAAATGAGTTGAATTTTGACGAAGTTATGGCATTTTGAAGTTTCTATCTATGCCCATATGCCGATTTTCAGGCCATAATTTTGACTTGTCTTCCGACTTAACATCTCGTTTTCAACTTTAAATGTACGATTGATTTAGGGGCAAAACTATGATCAAAAAGCCATAGCTTTTTAAAATGAGTTGAATTTTGACGAAGTTATGGCATTTTGAAGTTTCGATCTATGCCCATATACCGATTTTCAGGCCATAATTTTGACTTGTCTTCCGACCTAACATCTCGTTTTCAACTTTAAATGTACGATTGATTTAGGGGCAAAACTATGATCAAAAAGCCATAGCTTTTTAAAATGAGTTGAATTTTGACGAAGTTATGGCATTTTGAAGTTTCGATCTATGCCCATATACCGATTTTCAGGCCATAATTTTGACTTGTCTTCCGACCTAACATCTCGTTTTCAACTTTAAATGTACGATTGATTTAGGGGCAAAACTATGATCAAAAAGCCATAGCTTTTTAAAATGAGTTGAATTTTGACGAAGTTATGGCATTTTGAAGTTTCGATCTATGCCCATATCCGATTTTCAGGCCATAATTTTGACTTGTCTTCCGACCTAACATCTCGTTTTCAACTTTAAATGTACGATTGATTTAGGGGCAAAACTATGATCAAAAAGCCATAGCTTTTTAAAATGAGTTGAATTTTGACGAAGTTATGGCATTTTGAAGTTTCTATCTATGCCCATATACCGATTTTCAGGCCATAATTTTGACTTGTCTTCCGACCTAACATCTCGTTTTCAACTTTAAATGTACGATTGATTTAGGGGCAAAACTATGATCAAAAAGCCATAGCTTTTTAAAATGAGTTGAATTTTGACGAAGTTATGGCATTTTGAAGTTTCGATCTATGCCCATATGCCGATTTTCAGGCCATAATTTTGACTTGTCTTCCGACCTAACATCTCGTTTTCAACTTTAAATGTACGATTGATTTAGGGGCAAAACTATGATCAAAAAGCCATAGCTTTTTAAAATGAGTTGAATTTTGACGAAGTTATGGCATTTTGAAGTTTCTATCTATGCCCATATGCCGATTTTCAGGCCATAATTTTGACTTGTCTTCCGACTTAACATCTCGTTTTCAACTTTAAATGTACGATTGATTTAGGGGCAAAACTATGATCAAAAAGCCATAGCTTTTTAAAATGAGTTGAATTTTGACGAAGTTATGGCATTTTGAAGTTTCGATCTATGCCCATATACCGATTTTCAGGCCATAATTTTGACTTGTCTTCCGACCTAACATCTCGTTTTCAACTTTAAATGTACGATTGATTTAGGGGCAAAACTATGATCAAAAAGCCATAGCTTTTTAAAATGAGTTGAATTTTGACGAAGTTATGGCATTTTGAAGTTTCGATCTATGCCCATATGCCGATTTTCAGGCCATAATTTTGACTTGTCTTCCGACCTAACATCTCGTTTTCAACTTTAAATGTACGATTGATTTAGGGGCAAAACTATGATCAAAAAGCCATAGCTTTTTAAAATGAGTTGAATTTTGACGAAGTTATGGCATTTTGAAGTTTCGATCTATGCCCATATGCCGATTTTCAGGCCATAATTTTGACTTGTCTTCCGACTTAACATCTCGTTTTCAACTTTAAATGTACGATTGATTTAGGGGCAAAACTATGATCAAAAAGCCATAGCTTTTTAAAATGAGTTGAATTTTGACGAAGTTATGGCATTTTGAAGTTTCGATCTATGCCCATATGCCGATTTTCAGGCCATAATTTTGACTTGTCTTCCGACTTAACATCTCGTTTTCAACTTTAAATGTACGATTGATTTAGGGGCAAAACTATGATCAAAAAGCCATAGCTTTTTAAAATGAGTTGAATTTTGACGAAGTTATGGCATTTTGAAGTTTCTATCTATGCCCATATGCCGATTTTCAGGCCATAATTTTGACTTGTCTTCCGACCTAACATCTCGTTTTCAACTTTAAATGTACGATTGATTTAGGGGCAAAACTATGATCAAAAAGCCATAGCTTTTTAAAATGAGTTGAATTTTGACGAAGTTATGGCATTTTGAAGTTTCGATCTATGCCCATATGCCGATTTTCAGGCCATAATTTTGACTTGTCTTCCGACTTAACATCTCGTTTTCAACTTTAAATGTACGATTGATTTAGGGGCAAAACTATGATCAAAAAGCCATAGCTTTTTAAAATGAGTTGAATTTTGACGAAGTTATGGCATTTTGAAGTTTCGATCTATGCCCATATGCCGATTTTCAGGCCATAATTTTGACTTGTCTTCCGACCTAACATCTCGTTTTCAACTTTAAATGTACGATTGATTTAGGGGCAAAACTATGATCAAAAAGCCATAGCTTTTTAAAATGAGTTGAATTTTGACGAAGTTATGGCATTTTGAAGTTTCGATCTATGCCCATATGCCGATTTTCAGGCCATAATTTTGACTTGTCTTCCGACTTAACATCTCGTTTTCAACTTTAAATGTACGATTGATTTAGGGGCAAAACTATGATCAAAAAGCCATAGCTTTTTAAAATGAGTTGAATTTTGACGAAGTTATGGCATTTTGAAGTTTCGATCTATGCCCATATGCCGATTTTCAGGCCATAATTTTGACTTGTCTTCCGACTTAACATCTCGTTTTCAACTTTAAATGTACGATTGATTTAGGGGCAAAACTATGATCAAAAAGCCATAGCTTTTTAAAATGAGTTGAATTTTGACGAAGTTATGGCATTTTGAAGTTTCGATCTATGCCCATATGCCGATTTTCAGGCCATAATTTTGACTTGTCTTCCGACCTAACATCTCGTTTTCAACTTTAAATGTACGATTGATTTAGGGGCAAAACTATGATCAAAAAGCCATAGCTTTTTAAAATGAGTTGAATTTTGACGAAGTTATGGCATTTTGAAGTTTCGATCTATGCCCATATGCCGATTTTCAGGCCATAATTTTGACTTGTCTTCCGACTTAACATCTCGTTTTCAACTTTAAATGTACGATTGATTTAGGGGCAAAACTATGATCAAAAAGCCATAGCTTTTTAAAATGAGTTGAATTTTGACGAAGTTATGGCATTTTGAAGTTTCGATCTATGCCCATATGCCGATTTTCAGGCCATAATTTTGACTTGTCTTCCGACTTAACATCTCGTTTTCAACTTTAAATGTACGATTGATTTAGGGGCAAAACTATGATCAAAAAGCCATAGCTTTTTAAAATGAGTTGAATTTTGACGAAGTTATGGCATTTTGAAGTTTCGATCTATGCCCATATGCCGATTTTCAGGCCATAATTTTGACTTGTCTTCCGACCTAACATCTCGTTTTCAACTTTAAATGTACGATTGATTTAGGGGCAAAACTATGATCAAAAAGCCATAGCTTTTTAAAATGAGTCGAATTTTGACGAAGTTATGGCATTTTGAAGTTTCGATCTATGCCCATATACCGATTTTCAGGCCATAATTTTGACTTGTCTTCCGACCTAACATCTCGTTTTCAACTTTAAATGTACGATTGATTTAGGGGCAAAACTATGATCAAAAAGCCATAGCTTTTTAAAATGAGTTGAATTTTGACGAAGTTATGGCATTTTGAAGTTTCTATCTATGCCCATATGCCGATTTTCAGGCCATAATTTTGACTTGTCTTCCGACTTAACATCTCGTTTTCAACTTTAAATGTACGATTGATTTAGGGGCAAAACTATGATCAAAAAGCCATAGCTTTTTAAAATGAGTTGAATTTTGACGAAGTTATGGCATTTTGAAGTTTCTATCTATGCCCATATACCGATTTTCAGGCCATAATTTTGACTTGTCTTCCGACCTAACATCTCGTTTTCAACTTTAAATGTACGATTGATTTAGGGGCAAAACTATGATCAAAAAGCCATAGCTTTTTAAAATGAGTTGAATTTTGACGAAGTTATGGCATTTTGAAGTTTCTATCTATGCCCATATGCCGATTTTCAGGCCATAATTTTGACTTGTCTTCCGACTTAACATCTCGTTTTCAACTTTAAATGTACGATTGATTTAGGGGCAAAACTATGATCAAAAAGCCATAGCTTTTTAAAATGAGTTGAATTTTGACGAAGTTATGGCATTTTGAAGTTTCGATCTATGCCCATATGCCGATTTTCAGGCCATAATTTTGACTTGTCTTCCGACCTAACATCTCGTTTTCAACTTTAAATGTACGATTGATTTAGGGGCAAAACTATGATCAAAAAGCCATAGCTTTTTAAAATGAGTTGAATTTTGACGAAGTTATGGCATTTTGAAGTTTCGATCTATGCCCATATGCCGATTTTCAGGCCATAATTTTGACTTGTCTTCCGACTTAACATCTCGTTTTCAACTTTAAATGTACGATTGATTTAGGGGCAAAACTATGATCAAAAAGCCATAGCTTTTTAAAATGAGTTGAATTTTGACGAAGTTATGGCATTTTGAAGTTTCTATCTATGCCCATATGCCGATTTTCAGGCCATAATTTTGACTTGTCTTCCGACTTAACATCTCGTTTTCAACTTTAAATGTACGATTGATTTAGGGGCAAAACTATGATCAAAAAGCCATAGCTTTTTAAAATGAGTTGAATTTTGACGAAGTTATGGCATTTTGAAGTTTCGATCTATGCCCATATGCCGATTTTCAGGCCATAATTTTGACTTGTCTTCCGACCTAACATCTCGTTTTCAACTTTAAATGTACGATTGATTTAGGGGCAAAACTATGATCAAAAAGCCATAGCTTTTTAAAATGAGTTGAATTTTGACGAAGTTATGGCATTTTGAAGTTTCGATCTATGCCCATATACCGATTTTCAGGCCATAATTTTGACTTGTCTTCCGACCTAACATCTCGTTTTCAACTTTAAATGTACGATTGATTTAGGGGCAAAACTATGATCAAAAAGCCATAGCTTTTTAAAATGAGTTGAATTTTGACGAAGTTATGGCATTTTGAAGTTTCTATCTATGCCCATATGCCGATTTTCAGGCCATAATTTTGACTTGTCTTCCCGACTTAACATCTCGTTTTCAACTTTAAATGTACGATTGATTTAGGGGCAAAACTATGATCAAAAAGCCATAGCTTTTTAAAATGAGTTGAATTTTGACGAAGTTATGGCATTTTGAAGTTTCGATCTATGCCCATATACCGATTTTCAGGCCATAATTTTGACTTGTCTTCCGACCTAACATCTCGTTTTCAACTTTAAATGTACGATTGATTTAGGGGCAAAACTATGATCAAAAAGCCATAGCTTTTTAAAATGAGTTGAATTTTGACGAAGTTATGGCATTTTGAAGTTTCGATCTATGCCCATATACCGATTTTCAGGCCATAATTTTGACTTGTCTTCCGACCTAACATCTCGTTTTCAACTTTAAATGTACGATTGATTTAGGGGCAAAACTATGATCAAAAAGCCATAGCTTTTTAAAATGAGTTGAATTTTGACGAAGTTATGGCATTTTGAAGTTTCGATCTATGCCCATATACCGATTTTCAGGCCATAATTTTGACTTGTCTTCCGACCTAACATCTCGTTTTCAACTTTAAATGTACGATTGATTTAGGGGCAAAACTATGATCAAAAAGCCATAGCTTTTTAAAATGAGTTGAATTTTGACGAAGTTATGGCATTTTGAAGTTTCGATCTATGCCCATATACCGATTTTCAGGCCATAATTTTGACTTGTCTTCCGACCTAACATCTCGTTTTCAACTTTAAATGTACGATTGATTTAGGGGCAAAACTATGATCAAAAAGCCATAGCTTTTTAAAATGAGTTGAATTTTGACGAAGTTATGGCATTTTGAAGTTTCGATCTATGCCCATATGCCGATTTTCAGGCCATAATTTTGACTTGTCTTCCGACCTAACATCTCGTTTTCAACTTTAAATGTACGATTGATTTAGGGGCAAAACTATGATCAAAAAGCCATAGCTTTTTAAAATGAGTTGAATTTTGACGAAGTTATGGCATTTTGAAGTTTCTATCTATGCCCATATGCCGATTTTCAGGCCATAATTTTGACTTGTCTTCCGACTTAACATCTCGTTTTCAACTTTAAATGTACGATTGATTTAGGGGCAAAACTATGATCAAAAAGCCATAGCTTTTTAAAATGAGTTGAATTTTGACGAAGTTATGGCATTTTGAAGTTTCGATCTATGCCCATATACCGATTTTCAGGCCATAATTTTGACTTGTCTTCCGACCTAACATCTCGTTTTCAACTTTAAATGTACGATTGATTTAGGGGCAAAACTATGATCAAAAAGCCATAGCTTTTTAAAATGAGTTGAATTTTGACGAAGTTATGGCATTTTGAAGTTTCGATCTATGCCCATATGCCGATTTTCAGGCCATAATTTTGACTTGTCTTCCGACTTAACATCTCGTTTTCAACTTTAAATGTACGATTGATTTAGGGGCAAAACTATGATCAAAAAGCCATAGCTTTTTAAAATGAGTTGAATTTTGACGAAGTTATGGCATTTTGAAGTTTCGATCTATGCCCATATACCGATTTTCAGGCCATAATTTTGACTTGTCTTCCGACCTAACATCTCGTTTTCAACTTTAAATGTACGATTGATTTAGGGGCAAAACTATGATCAAAAAGCCATAGCTTTTTAAAATGAGTTGAATTTTGACGAAGTTATGGCATTTTGAAGTTTCTATCTATGCCCATATGCCGATTTTCAGGCCATAATTTTGACTTGTCTTCCGACCTAACATCTCGTTTTCAACTTTAAATGTACGATTGATTTAGGGGCAAAACTATGATCAAAAAGCCATAGCTTTTTAAAATGAGTTGAATTTTGACGAAGTTATGGCATTTTGAAGTTTCGATCTATGCCCATATACCGATTTTCAGGCCATAATTTTGACTTGTCTTCCGACTTAACATCTCGTTTTCAACTTTAAATGTACGATTGATTTAGGGGCAAAACTATGATCAAAAAGCCATAGCTTTTTAAAATGAGTTGAATTTTGACGAAGTTATGGCATTTTGAAGTTTCTATCTATGCCCATATACCGATTTTCAGGCCATAATTTTGACTTGTCTTCCGACCTAACATCTCGTTTTCAACTTTAAATGTACGATTGATTTAGGGGCAAAACTATGATCAAAAAGCCATAGCTTTTTAAAATGAGTTGAATTTTGACGAAGTTATGGCATTTTGAAGTTTCGATCTATGCCCATATGCCGATTTTCAGGCCATAATTTTGACTTGTCTTCCGACCTAACATCTCGTTTTCAACTTTAAATGTACGATTGATTTAGGGGCAAAACTATGATCAAAAAGCCATAGCTTTTTAAAATGAGTTGAATTTTGACGAAGTTATGGCATTTTGAAGTTTCGATCTATGCCCATATACCGATTTTCAGGCCATAATTTTGACTTGTCTTCCGACTTAACATCTCGTTTTCAACTTTAAATGTACGATTGATTTAGGGGCAAAACTATGATCAAAAAGCCATAGCTTTTTAAAATGAGTTGAATTTTGACGAAGTTATGGCATTTTGAAGTTTCGATCTATGCCCATATACTGATTTTCAGGCCATAATTTTGACTTGTCTTCCGACCTAACATCTCGTTTTCAACTTTAAATGTACGATTGATTTAGGGGCAAAACTATGATCAAAAAGCCATAGCTTTTTAAAATGAGTTGAATTTTGACGAAGTTATGGCATTTTGAAGTTTCGATCTATGCCCATATACTGATTTTCAGGCCATAATTTTGACTTGTCTTCCGACCTAACATCTCGTTTTCAACTTTAAATGTACGATTGATTTAGGGGCAAAACTATGATCAAAAAGCCATAGCTTTTTAAAATGAGTTGAATTTTGACGAAGTTATGGCATTTTGAAGTTTCGATCTATGCCCATATACCGATTTTCAGGCCATAATTTTGACTTGTCTTCCGACCTAACATCTCGTTTTCAACTTTAAATGTACGATTGATTTAGGGGCAAAACTATGATCAAAAAGCCATAGCTTTTTAAAATGAGTTGAATTTTGACGAAGTTATGGCATTTTGAAGTTTCGATCTATGCCCATATACTGATTTTCAGGCCATAATTTTGACTTGTCTTCCGACCTAACATCTCGTTTTCAACTTTAAATGTACGATTGATTTAGGGGCAAAACTATGATCAAAAAGCCATAGCTTTTTAAAATGAGTTGAATTTTGACGAAGTTATGGCATTTTGAAGTTTCGATCTATGCCCATATACTGATTTTCAGGCCATAATTTTGACTTGTCTTCCGACCTAACATCTCGTTTTCAACTTTAAATGTACGATTGATTTAGGGGCAAAACTATGATCAAAAAGCCATAGCTTTTTAAAATGAGTTGAATTTTGACGAAGTTATGGCATTTTGAAGTTTCGATCTATGCCCATATACTGATTTTCAGGCCATAATTTTGACTTGTCTTCCGACCTAACATCTCGTTTTCAACTTTAAATGTACGATTGATTTAGGGGCAAAACTATGATCAAAAAGCCATAGCTTTTTAAAATGAGTTGAATTTTGACGAAGTTATGGCATTTTGAAGTTTCGATCTATGCCCATATACTGATTTTCAGGCCATAATTTTGACTTGTCTTCCGACCTAACATCTCGTTTTCAACTTTAAATGTACGATTGATTTAGGGGCAAAACTATGATCAAAAAGCCATAGCTTTTTAAAATGAGTTGAATTTTGACGAAGTTATGGCATTTTGAAGTTTCGATCTATGCCCATATACTGATTTTCAGGCCATAATTTTGACTTGTCTTCCGACCTAACATCTCGTTTTCAACTTTAAATGTACGATTGATTTAGGGGCAAAACTATGATCAAAAAGCCATAGCTTTTTAAAATGAGTTGAATTTTGACGAAGTTATGGCATTTTGAAGTTTCGATCTATGCCCATATGCCGATTTTCAGGCCATAATTTTGACTTGTCTTCCGACTTAACATCTCGTTTTCAACTTTAAATGTACGATTGATTTAGGGGCAAAACTATGATCAAAAAGCCATAGCTTTTTAAAATGAGTCGAATTTTGACGAAGTTATGGCATTTTGAAGTTTCGATCTATGCCCATATACTGATTTTCAGGCCATAATTTTGACTTGTCTTCCGACTTAACATCTCGTTTTCAACTTTAAATGTACGATTGATTTAGGGGCAAAACTATGATCAAAAAGCCATAGCTTTTTAAAATGAGTTGAATTTTGACGAAGTTATGGCATTTTGAAGTTTCGATCTATGCCCATATACTGATTTTCAGGCCATAATTTTGACTTGTCTTCCGACTTAACATCTCGTTTTCAACTTTAAATGTACGATTGATTTAGGGGCAAAACTATGATCAAAAAGCCATAGCTTTTTAAAATGAGTCGAATTTTGACGAAGTTATGGCATTTTGAAGTTTCGATCTATGCCCATATACTGATTTTCAGGCCATAATTTTGACTTGTCTTCCGACCTAACATCTCGTTTTCAACTTTAAATGTACGATTGATTTAGGGGCAAAACTATGATCAAAAAGCCATAGCTTTTTAAAATGAGTTGAATTTTGACGAAGTTATGGCATTTTGAAGTTTCGATCTATGCCCATATACTGATTTTCAGGCCATAATTTTGACTTGTCTTCCGACCTAACATCTCGTTTTCAACTTTAAATGTACGATTGATTTAGGGGCAAAACTATGATCAAAAAGCCATAGCTTTTTAAAATGAGTTGAATTTTGACGAAGTTATGGCATTTTGAAGTTTCGATCTATGCCCATATACTGATTTTCAGGCCATAATTTTGACTTGTCTTCCGACCTAACATCTCGTTTTCAACTTTAAATGTACGATTGATTTAGGGGCAAAACTATGATCAAAAAGCCATAGCTTTTTAAAATGAGTCGAATTTTGACGAAGTTATGGCATTTTGAAGTTTCGATCTGTTGCGCATAAGCGGAAGTATTCAGGCACATAATTTGACTTGACTTCCGACCTAAACATCGTCGTTTTCAACTTTAGCACTTGAACTAGGTGAAGACTGCGGCCAGAGCTGAGGTCCTTCGTTGCGCACTAGCATTGAATGCGATGGTGAGGAGAGTGAGGTCCTTCGTTGCGCACAGCAAATGCGATGGTAGAAATAAATGAAGACGTCTGACGGGGTTGAGTCTATGAAGAACACTAACTTTATTGAATAAAATGCGTGGCTTATATACAAAATTCTTAGACTATAATATTCAAAGATGCTGATAGCTGACCCATGCAAGTCAGCGTTGTTCAAGTGTGCAACTGAGAAATGCTGACAGGCCAATATTAGGCACTTGAGGCTAGCTTGAGTGGGTCAAGCTATTTTTTAGAGGCTAGAGGAGATGTCGCCTTACAAACGCCTGCACTCGATAAAGTGAGACTGCGGCTGCCTTACAAGTGGCTGAACTCGATGGAGTGAGACTGCGATCGCATTACAAACGGCTGCACTCGGTGGAGTGAGACTGCGATCGCCTTATAAGTGGCTGCATAATATTTTCTATTGTAAACATTTTCTATTTGTATGAATCTAAACAATATGAATCTAAACATTCTCCCGGCCGTTGAATCGGTGATCAACCATCATCTACATCCAGTGTGAATCTTCTTGGGGATGTTGATGGCACGGGTGTAGTGGCAGCCTCATTCCTTGTAGTTGCTGGTTGAAAGTGATGGCACGGGTGTAGTGGCAGCCTCATTCCTTGTAGTTGCTGGTTGAAAAGTCCAAAGGCGTTGTTTCCGTAGTGTATAGACAAGTAGCACAAGGACGGATACCACTAAAGCAGCATAAGCGGCGATATGTTGATGTTGTATTGGATTTATTTGGTCGGGCAGCTCTTTTGGTCGGGCAGCTCTTGTTTCTTGAATGTGTTCAATTGTAGCTGCAAGTCATCCATGTCCTCGGTTTCCTTGATAGGGCGCTTTTTGGCCATGTCTTCTGGAAATAGCGGCGCAAGCCTGGTTATGGGGCGTTTGTAAATGCCTGAGGCGGTCTTGACGTCAACCACTCGAATGTGATTATCCTGGCCTGGGTAAGTGCGTACAATTCGTCCCATTGGCCAACTCATCACAGGGATGTTGTCTTCCTTGACTAGAACCAGCATGCCTTCCTTGACATTGGAGTTGACGGCCTTCCACTTATGTCTGGCTTGTAATTCTTGTAAATACTCCTGTGACCATTGCTTCCAAAATCCTTGCTTGAGTCTGGATACTAGTTCCCATCGTTTTAGTAAAGATTTTTCGTTGCGGTCTGTGTTGACATCGGGGGGTGCAGTCAGAGTTTCACCAATTAGAAAATGTGCTGGGGTGAGGGCTGTGTTGTCTGTAGGGTCATTTGACATTGGTGTAATTGGGCGAGAGTTTAAGATCGCTTCAATTTCGATAATAACCGTATTTAGTTCTTCAAATGTCAGAGATGCGGTATTTGTCGTAGTAACGAGTAGTCGTTTTGCAGACTTTACCGCAGCTTCCCATAGGCCCCCAAATGATGGCGCTCGTGGAGGTATGAATTTGAAGGCAACTTGTTTTTTGTTGCAGTGATTGATGATCTCTGCTTGCGCCTTCTCACCAAATATTGAACCTCCTAATTCCTTTAGTTGGTTGTTTGCTCCAACAAAGTTGGTAGCATTGTCACAATGAATCGTTTGACATTTTCCGCGACGGCTCAGGAAGCGCCGCAGGGCTCCTAAAAAGGCATTTGTAGTCAGATCGCTGACCAGCTCGAGGTGGACTGCCTTTGTGGAGAAGCAACAGAATACAGCTATGTATGCCTTATCTGGTCTTTTTCCGCGAATTTTATGATGAATCCAAATTGGTCCGCAATAATCTACGCCAGTAGTGAGAAATGGGCGTGTTGGTGTCACTCGATCGGGTGGTAGATTGCCCATAATTTGATTCATCAACTTGGGTTTCGCTTTGTTGCATGTCACACAGTTGTGAATGATGTTTCTCGACATGGTTTTGTCGTTCAGGATCCAATACTGTTGTCTAGCGGTTGCTCGTAAGGCTTGAGCACCGCAGTGCATGTTGTCTTCATGCAGCTCTCGCAGGATCATCTTTACTATTGGATCATTGTAAGGCAGCAAAATCTGGTGCCTTGCATTGTACGGGAGTGGGGCTTGCTCCAATCTACCTCCAACTCGCATGAGTCCATCTAACCCTTGTATTGGTGAGAGTGATGAAATGGGACTCTTTTTGTCCACTGTGTTGTGGCGCTTCAAACTTTTCAGTTCAGTTGTAAATTCAGTTTGCTGTATTGTTCGTAGAATTATATTGCGAGCGCGGTCCAATTCCTTTTTACATAGCGTGGACGTTGCTGATCTGTACCGCTTGTAGCAGAATCGCAACATGTAAGCCACAATGCGTTGCAACTTAAAAAATGAGTTGCTGTGTCGACAGGTATACAACTCTTCGCCTATTGCTGATTGAGTTGCAGCTAAGCTTATATGCTTAGTTTTCCTTTCCAAGTTGCTCGGAGAGATGATGGGAGGGGTTATCCATTTGTCTCGAGAGCCATGGAGAAAGAGTGGTCCATAGAGCCATAAACTGTGCTCGTGTAACTTTCGTGCAGATATTCCTCTTGAGAGCACATCTGCTGCGTTGTTGGCAGATGATACATGCCGCCAATTATTCTGGCATGTCACTGCCTGAATTTTCGCATCGGTGGCCCAGATGATATGTGGAAGACGGTGCATTGATCCATGAGAGAACAACAGTAGAATCCGACCAAAAGTATCCTGGCACTGTGGCGGAGTCAAGGTTGAGATCGCGCCGAATCCTGTCCGCGAGCTCAGCACCTAATAATGCTGCACATAGTTCCAGGCGAGGTAGTGACTGTTTTGCTGTCGGAGCCACTCGAGACTTTGAGCACAGTAAACGCACAGATATTTGATTATTTTTGTACGTTGCGCGTACATATATTGCTGCTCCATATGCCTGCTCTGAAGCATCCACAAATGTGTGTAATTCCTTTGTGACTGGAGTTTTTCCATCGTATATGTGCCTTGGAATTTGCATTGAATTGAGGCTTTTCAAGTCCTCTCTATAATCCTTCCACTCGTTCTGAAGATGTATGGGTAATTCGTCATCCCAGTCGAGTTTTGACTCCCAGAGTCGTTGCATAAAGATTTTAGCCTTTACCACGACCGGAGAAAACAGGCCTAGAGGATCGAAGATCTGTGCCAGCTCCGAGCATACTACACGTTTTGTGATTCTTTTTGCTGTGCTGCTTTGTGTGCGGCCGCAAAATTGATCCTGTTGTGGCATCCAAATAAGGCCCAATGTCTTGACACTGTAATGTTCCAGTGTTTCGTCCAGCTTAATATTGCCTATTATGTCATCTTTGGGTATTCCTTGAAGAATTTGCTCATTGTTTGCGCACCATTTTCGTAAGTTGAATCCCTTGGGGAGTAGTATTTTTACCAACTCCTGTCGAATTTGGATCACTTCTTGTATTGAATCTGCCCCTGTGAGGCAATCATCTACGTAGAAGTCATCCCTTAGGGCAGCGGATCCTAATGGTGAGCTGCTTGTGTGGAGTGCGGCTAAGTGATTTAGACACTTAGTTGCCAGGAACGGAGCCGATGCTGTTCCATATGTTACCGTTTTTAATCGATAGTACTTTAGTTCATCATTTGGATTTTTTCTCCAAACTATCATCTGATTAAATTGGTGATTCGGGTTTATCCATATTTGGCGATACATCTTCTCAATATCTGCCATGAATACGTACTTGTGCGTTCTGAATCTCAAGAGAATTGACATGAGATCACTTTGCACCGTGGGTCCAACTTGCAATATGTCATTTAGGGATTTTCCCGTCGATGTCTTACATGATGCATCGAAGACAACTCTTAGCTTTGTTGTGCTGCTGTCAGGTTTCAGCACACAATGATGAGGGATGAAATAATGAGATTTTGGAAGGAGCCTTCGAGGGACAACTTTCATATGACCCAATTGTTCGTATTCAGTCATGAAGTCCACATATGATTTCCAGATTTTTGGATCTGTCCTTCTTTCTATTGCGAGGAAACGTTTTTCTGCAGTCTCCAACGAGGGCCCCAGGGCTGAAGAGTGTTCAGCAAACGGCAATTTTACTATAAATCTGCCATCTGCTGCAATCTGCAAGTTCTCTACGAAATGTTTTTCGCACTCCTTTTCAACTGGTGTACGATGCCTTTCTGTGGTTTCCAAATTGTCAATTGTCCAGAATCGCTCCATTAGGGTATTCGTTTCTTCTCCTGTAGTTACTGCACAAATGGCTGATGACATCCTTGAATTTTTCATTTTTCCGGCCACAACCCATCCCAACTTGGTCTTTTGCATTATTGGACCAGAGGGTATTTTGTGTTGTTGTGGGAGCAATAGTGCATAATAGTGTTCTGCACCGATAAGCATGTCGATTTTGCCAGGCTTATTGAACTGGGGATCTGCTAATGGTCGGTTTGCTGGCATGTTCCAATCTTTGTCATTTATTGCTTGGGCTGGCTGATCCGTAATAATATGCGGTAGAATAAATGTTTCAATCCGCATTGTAAAGTCGTTGTGTAATGATTTTACCAACAGATTTGCACGAGCTCTGCTTGTCTTTTGTTGTCCACCGATGCCTTCAATTCGCAGTGAAGAGTCGTGTCGTTTCAACGATAATAAAGAAGCGAGTCGTTCTGATATTATGTTGATCTGAGATCCAGAATCCAGCAAAGCCTTGAAAGTGGCTTGTTGTCCATTATTTCCTTGGACTATTACCTTTGCTGTAGCAAGTAGATTTATGTTTTTGCTACATGCTGAGGCTACAATTGGCCTTTGTTGCTCCAGTGAGGATTTTTCCAAATGCAGCAGCGTATTGTGTCTTTTTTGGCACTTGAAGCAGTTAGATTTGATTGGGCAAACCTTTGCCATGTGATCTCCTTTTAGGCAATTGACGCATAGCCTTTGTCGTTGCGTCCAATTCAATCTCTCAGCGACAGTCTTTGCACGGAAATCGTCGCACCGAAATACAAAATGATCGGACTTTTTGCAATAGAGACAGTTCTTTCTTGCAGTAGATGAGGTTGCACAAGATGCTCCCGTCGAGTGGTTTTTGACATGACTGTGTGTTTTGCTTCCACTAGCTAAAACACGAACTCTTTGTTCAAGAAACTGGAGCATGGTGTCCAGTTTCTGTATTTGCTTTGAGTTGCTTAATGATTGCTCGTACAGCGCATATACCGATTTTCAGGCTATAATTTTGACTTGTCTTCCGACTTAACATCTCGTTTTCAACTTTAAATGTACGATTGATTTAGGGGCAAAACTATGATCAAAAAGCCATAGCTTTTTAAAATGAGTTGAGTTTTGACGAAGTTATGGCATTTTGAAGTTTCGATCTATGCCCATATGCCGATTTTCAGGCTATAATTTTGACTTGTCTTCCGACCTAACATCTCGTTTTCAACTTTAAATGTACGATTGATTTAGGGGCAAAACTATGATCAAAAAGCCATAGCTTTTTAAAATGAGTTGAGTTTTGACGAAGTTATGGCATTTTGAAGTTTCGATCTATGCCCATATACCGATTTTCAGGCTATAATTTTGACTTGTCTTCCGACCTAAAATCGCGTTTTCAACTTTAAATGTACGATTGATTTAGGGGCAAAACTATGATCAAAAAGCCCTAGCTTTTTAAAATGAGTTGAGTTTTGACGAAGTTATGGCATTTTGAAGTTTCGATCTATGCCCATATACCGATTTTCAGGCTATAATTTTGACTTGTCTTCCGACCTAAAATCGCGTTTTCAACTTTAAATGTACGATTGATTTAGGGGCAAAACTATGATCAAAAAGCCCTAGCTTTTTAAAATGAGTTGAGTTTTGACGAAGTTATGGCATTTTGAAGTTTCGATCTATGCCCATATACCGATTTTCAGGCTATAATTTTGACTTGTCTTCCGACCTAACATCTCGTTTTCAACTTTAAATGTACGATTGATTTAGGGGCAAAACTATGATCAAAAAGCCATAGCTTTTTAAAATGAGTTGAGTTTTGACGAAGTTATGGCATTTTGAAGTTTCGATCTATGCCCATATACCGATTTTCAGGCTATAATTTTGACTTGTCTTCCGACCTAACATCTCGTTTTCAACTTTAAATGAACGATTGATTTAGGGGCAAAACTATGATCAAAAAGCCCTAGCTTTTTAAAATGAGTTGAGTTTTGACGAAGTTATGGCATTTTGAAGTTTCGATCTATGCCCATATACCGATTTTCAGGCTATAATTTTGACTTGTCTTCCGACCTAACATCTCGTTTTCAACTTTAAATGTACGATTGATTTAGGGGCAAAACTATGATCAAAAAGCCATAGCTTTTTAAAATGAGTTGAGTTTTGACGAAGTTATGGCATTTTGCCGCTGCCGTTGATATTAGTTGACGTGAATCTAATTTTTTTTTTTGTGCTGATGCCGCTGCCACCGGCATCGTCGCTGCACCAAGTAGCAAGCATGTGTAATGGCTGCTAAAACTACTGGTGCCGCTCCATCGTCGCAGCATGCTGCCGCTGCTCTGCCGCTGCCACCGGCGTAAGTGCGCTGACCATCGTATTATGCGATGGCCCGCTGCCTCCGCTGCTGAAGTCGCTGCCGCTGCTGATGTCATTGCTGGGATGCAGGTTCGCTGCCGCTGCTGATGTCATTGCTGGGATGCAGGTGAGCAAAAAGTGTATTTATTTTGCCCACTGCTAATGTCGTATTTTTGATTGTAGTTGCTGCCGTCGCTGCCGCCGCTCTCCTCCGTCTCGCTGCTGCTGCCGCTGCCACCGGCAATAGTGCGCTGCCATCGAAGTGCACATGGCCCGCTGCTGGATTCGATGCTGGATTCGCTGATGGATTCGCTGCCGCTGCTGAATTCGCTGCCGCTGTTGATGTCGCTGCTGGATGCAGGTGAGCAAAATGCGTATTTTATTTTGCTCACTGCTAATGTCGCAATTTTATTTGTAGTATGCTGCCGCTACTGCCGCTGTTGACGTCGCCGCCGTCGCCGCTGTCGTGGTCGCCACAGTCTCGTCGCAGTGTGCTACTGGCTTCGCCGCATGGCAAATTGCCGCCGCAATTGCCAGTCGTACTCTGCGTCGTCGCCTTGATGGTAGTGGTGTTCATCTGTTTACTATGTTGAAACAGATGAATGGGTCCACTGAACCCCGCATCCATCGCCGCCGTCAGGCCAGTGAGCGCAACCCAAGGGAAGCGGTCGGAAAGGCCGTCGCCGACGGAGCCACTAGGTGAGGCCGCCACATTTGGACATGGGATGTGTGGAGGGGGGAGGGGTAAGTGTGGTTTTAGGCATTTTGCATTTTGTATTTGCAGCTATTCTCTTTTGCATTTACTAATGTATTTTGTTTTCTATTTTCATGTCTGACTTCAACTGATTGGTGCACTATGAGTGCCAGCTATATGGGCCCAGCGCATGTTGCAGACAGTCTGCTTACGCTGGCATCCAGCGCTGCCACCGCTGAAATCCTCATCTACAACATCGCTGGAACCCAGAAGAATTGGCCAGACAACTCCTGCTCATCTACATATATGAATTTGAAATTAGTCTGTAATTGAATGTTTTTAGTTTTTAGTATGCCTTGTTCGGCCTGTTTACGCCTTAGAATTTTATGTATTTAGTGTTTTAAAGGCGCACCTGTATTTGTAATACGCTAAACTAAGCTATCTATATTTATAATAATTAAGTTGTAAATGTATATATTGTGCTTTTGCTTGCCGTGCACCTGTCGGCACGGACGTGTTTATTTTTTGCGCATCGTAATCATTTGTTTTCGTTTCTTTTAAATTAAAATAATTATTTATTGTGATTCGCATCACTTTTGTGACATTGTGCTATACCGGTTTGCTGTAAAGCACATTGTTGAACAATAATTTTGGTCTAGAATTAAATATTGTGTTTAAAGTGCAACAACAAACAGCAGCCCAAATTTCAAGCTCTTGTGCAGTATTTGTGTTCGCCTGCAATTTTGTTATTGTATTTTTACGCTCTTGCTTGTCTCTCCGTGATATAAATCGAATCTTTCTCTCGCGCTCTAACATTGTTGGTGGTAGCGGTTGTTTACTTCTCTCTAGTTTTATATTCCGTTGTGTTTCTCATCTCACTTTTCGGTCGTCGCGCCCGCGCCTTTTTATTTTTATTTTTTGCTTAACATTGTTTTTGTACATAAGTACACAACATCTTTTGTAATACTTTAACCCTTGTGTGTTCTTGGGGTTTATTTTGTGTTTTTTTAATCTGCAGTTCTTTTTCAATCTCATTAATTTAAATTATTTATTTCTGTAATTATGTCGAATGTCTGTTATACTAAAAATTGCCAGGTCCGTGCAAATACTAGGATGGGCTTTGTTGGTTGCTGGCTTTGTGATAATGTATCACTTGAAAAATGTGCTGGCCTAAACGGCCGTATTATTGACCTGATTGAGTCCAAATCAGGTCTAAAGGGGACATGTGAAAAGTGCAGGGATGTTGAAAGGGACATGATGGGATTTATTAGGCAGACTAAAAATGGCTTTGGAGATCTTTTCGGTAGGTTTAAAAATCTTTTCGATGGGTTCTCTGCTATGGAAAATGATTTCAAAAGTTTGAAACTTTTGAATGAATCTCCGAAGCGTAAAAAGGCCAATTTTAGGCTGTCTATTGGCCCAAACCAATCGGCCGAGCCTGCTTTGCCTCGCGAACCAGGTTCATTGGCCCCGGCTCGGTTGGTGACCCCTGCACCGCTGACACCCACTGTTGATAATGATCAGCAGTTGATGCAGTTTAATTCTCCGGTACCACCTGCAATCAGCAGTGGTGCCCCAATTGTGTCACAGGCCACTGTGCCCGTTTCGACTCCCCCACCTCTTTCGACTCCCCCACCTCTTTCTAGCAGTATTCCTTGGACTCTTGCTGCGGTTGCACCTAGAAAACAAATTTTGATTTCGCGTCTTGCTCCTGAGATATCTGTAGATGACGTTTATGCCTACATTCAGGGTAAAGTGTCATCTACTGGAATATCGATTGAAAAATTTGTTTTTAATTATGAAAGAGAAATTTCCTGTTTTAAAATAAGTGTTTCGGCTGAAGTATTCGGTACAATTTGCTGTGATAATTTCTGGCCGAAGGGCTTAGTTGTAAATGAGTTTACAAACAAAAAACGTGTTCGGCAACCTGTCACATTTCCTCAGATTTCTTCTGGTGCTTCTTCTTCTAATGTTGCACCAAAAAACTAAAATCCTCTCTTTCTCTAGCATATCAGAATGTTGGAGGTCTTAGCACTAAACTTTCTAAACTATTTGTTGACAGTATTTCTTTTGAATTTGATATTCTAGTATTCACTGAAACTTGGTTAAAACCTGATATTTCAGATCATTCTCTATTTCCCAATAAATACACCCCTTATAAATGTGATCGAGTATCACGCTTAGGTGGTGGTTGTCTGATTGCCGTTGATTCTGATCTTGCTTCAGATTATTTCTTACCTCCTTTTACTTTAGACATTGAATTTATAAGTATTAAAATTCAGTTTAATACTTTTTCATTGTTTATAACGTGTTCATATATTCCACCTCAATCAGATGTCTCAATTTACCTGAACCATCTATCCGCTAACCAATATATTTCCTCTATGCTTTCGGATAGAGACTATTTGATTG